>PVKA01011636.1:46740-60432 GCA_004027165.1 Ctenomys sociabilis | reverse complement strand
ATTGGGGTGGGAGGTGGTGTTTAATGCAACAACAAGAGAAGGACCCACCATGAATTAGAATGTGAAAGTGCGTGTTGTTGTACTGCCACAACCTGTGTCACCAATAAGCATCCCTAGGAAACACTTGAAATTATTAATGCTTGCATGATAAATTGGAATGCCAAGAAGAAGCAAAGGAGGAGCAATTGAAGACACAGCTCCACAGTGAAATTAAAGGTCACTTGTTAATATAAGAAATGAATAAATAAAACTCTAGCTTCTCTGGGTAAAAAAAAGTGTAGCTAATTATTTTTTTCTCTATAAGACTGCAAAATCAACTGTAAAAAATTCATGAATGAGGCACAGGGCTCAGCATTCCAGCCAATTCAATGATTTTTAAAATGCGTGCCTTTACAAAGAATGCACTATTATTCTGTCTAGACTTGGTGGCACAGCATAATAAATAAAGAATGACAGCATCAATGTATTTCATAACTACATAAATGGAATTTACATTATTTCTGCCTACTAATACTTTCTCTATTACCCCAGGTAAAGCAATGTGCACATCTTCTAGAATAAAATCCATTGATAATGTCATTTCCTAGCAGACAAAAATGTAGTAATGGCATTTATTTCTCTAGATAGATCCATCTTCTTAAGTGAGCCTAGGAAATTTGAACTTGGATACATAGATAATCCATTAGTTTCAGTTCACAGGTTCATTTTCTTCAATTCTTCTCACGCATATCTCCTACCAGTCTTTGAAAGAATACTTCAAGGGCGTTTTTCTTTCCTTGAATGGATCAAGCTCACATAAAATAAACTACGATGGGTAACTTGTAAAACTATCAGTTGACATGAAGCTGAAACGACTTCTTTCTAAAACATTCCTTTGGAGAGCCACACATGCCGCAAGGAAACCGCCAGCAACAGATGGGAGTTCACTGCCACCTGCACCAGCAGGCCACGATTTCTTTCAGGCTAACATTTCCTAGCGCTGTGGAGACAGACAAGACCACTAAAAATATAATTCTGGAAAACAATTATTCACTTTTACGAAGTCTATGAATATGCTGGGAGAGCAACATGATATACACAGCGTGCCCCACAGGAAAGGTGAGCTATAACATATCATGTCACGATGTGCAGTTTAACGTGACATAGACACGATTCACTTTTTTTCCAGTGAACGTGAAAACGGAAATAGTCACTCTGGCTGCACCGTGCGCCAAGACCGTCCGAGTGTGGCGCGGCCCCACCTGGCATGGCGCTCCCTGCCGGGCTCCACCCTCACCAGCAGGCTCCTGAGTGAGTGACAGCTTTGCTTGCTGCAATGGTCCTCCACAGCACACAGCCTAAGGAAGGTGGGAGCGCTGCGCACAAGGACTGCACCGGTTTGGAGCTAGACCAGCCTGACTTCTCTTGGGAATCTTGGATGCAACTGAGTTTCAGTTCAGGGAGGCTGAAAGAGCCTTCACTAGAGGCACCCTCCTCAGAGGTCCGGGCTGGCCTAAGTGCTCAAACTCAAGGGCTGTCAGAAAGGAGCCCCATGTGCAACTACTAGCACTAGGTTCAGTCATCCGATACTGCCAGTGTTGCCCTGCCAGTTGGACACTGGACATGACTGGTGCTTATGGTCATTGTTCAGAGGGACTGTAGGAAATAACAATTTATGTACCTCTATTTTTCAAGCAATATTTGATGTGCTTTGTATTCTTAATAAGAAAGCTAATATACAGACTACCTTTTCCAGGTCAAATGAATAATATAATAAATGATTGTGTTCTGCTATCCAAGCCTTTCCTGGCTTGCTTACTAAATTGTTTAGCTTCAGATTCTGACTAAATATGGATCACAAGACAGAGGGTTGAAAAGAACATATATTTATTAATCTTTAAAAATACAGGGGCCAGGAAGATGGCTCAGTAGAATAAGTGCTTCCCTGTCAGTGCAAGGGCCTGAGTTCAATCCCCTGTTCCACAAAATATAAATAAATAAAATAAAAATACATTAACCTGCTGGGCCAGCCTCACCCCTGGGGTGTGCTGAGATGGAGATTGAATATGAGTGTGGTGACGCACACCTGTAATCCCAGCTCTTGGGAGGCTGTAAACAGGAGAATAACTATGAGTCTGATCGAGTAGTGAGACTCTGAACACCCTGTAGACCCTTCCCTTACGGAGTATAACAGAGGCACATCACCTACGGCATGAGGGCACAGAGGTGGCCCTCTGCCACTCTGTATCAATAAAGATTTTTTGAACAGAGCCATACAACGGATCCCAGTCAATTAGTGGCTGAGACATCCACTCCACACAGACACCTGTACCACATTGACTGATTCCCTTGTTGTGATTCTAACCCAAGAAGTGCCTGGAAATCAGTTCTTCTCAAACATCTATAGAGATAAGTCTGCTAAGATACCTATGAGAAAATGCTGTCTCTTAAGAAAGCCCCACGGGGAGATGCTTGTCATTTTTTCTGAAATGTGGTGGTGTGCAATAGAGCTCCGTGGCAAGTCATAGATCTGCTTGGTCTGTGTTGTGCAATGTGACAGACACCAGTCACATGTGTCTCTTGGCTTCTAAAGTGGGATGGGTGACTGTGACCATGTGAATTTTTAATTGATTTACCTTTGATTAATTTCACTGTGAACAGCCACGCAAAGCTAGTGATTCTTGCTTTTGAAATGTTTAAAGGTAGTGTCACATTGCAGATATGGTGGTACAAGGCGGCTGCTTCTACTCCCTGTAGGATGCAAAAGTCAACTCGTCAGTGTTAAATGGCAAGTAAGAACAATAGGGCAAAAATCTCGCATTCTTGGTAACTTGGGAATCGCCAAGCCAGCCCTGTTGCTCCACTTCCTCACTTCCTTGTTAGGTATCTATGGAGGTTTTATTTTTCTATTTAAGTTTGGATTTATGTTGCTTGCATTTAAAGTATTCCAACTAACACAGCTCAGTCCTTATTGCTGTGCTGCTCTGTGATTTCTAGCCAACTACTAGATAAAGTGTATGCAACACTGGCAAGAGATGCGACAATTTTAGCCTTTGTATTTCCCACGCTGCTTGGAGTCCTGGGCAGCCACACTCTACACGTTCATTGAAAAGGACCCAGAAGCAGCTGGAGACTCTTCCCTGGCATTGCCAGCAGTGGCAGTGAGGGAAGGAATTGCCTGTGACTACAGCTAGGATGCCCAGCATCACAAGATGTCTGCAAGAAAGGCCAAGCTCCTGTAACAGGTTTTCAGAAGGCAGCACTAGAGTTGACCAATGGAGAAACCCAGGTCCACGCAAAGGGAAATAACCACCGTGGCTGCAAAG
Organism: Ctenomys sociabilis; assembly: GCA_004027165.1. NCBI lineage: Eukaryota > Metazoa > Chordata > Mammalia > Rodentia > Ctenomyidae > Ctenomys > Ctenomys sociabilis. Next base: position 57,127 of record PVKA01011636.1, on the reverse strand, counting down.
TGTGCCACACCTTCACCAAGGCTCCTCCTTGGTCAGTTCACTCCAGCCACAGAGTGGCCTTTACCTGTACCTCCCACACATGCTGGCTCAGCCACCACGTGAGGCTGTGCCCTCTGCAGGGACCTGGGGGTCTAGAGAATGTCACAGATGTTCCTTTCTTTGCCACCATGATCCTGCTCCTTGCACCTGCTGGCCTTGACTTACCCTGGTGATTCTGTCACCAGGATGAGGGCAGTCCACATGGCTTCTGCAGCACCAGGCCACTTGAAGTCCCCTCCTGCTTTCTCTGGAGCTCACCTCCTCTGAATATGCACGTATCGCAGGCATTTGTGTGCTTACACTCTGTCCAGATGCGGTGCAGGCTGATGGGGCTGAGGACTCTGCTTGTCCTTTATTACTCATGAATTTGTGAATTTCTCCAGGGATTCATTTTTTTTCATCTGAAACATACACAAAATCATAAAACTGACAATATGGCACACTGAAATGAATTAACTCCCATATAGTTTAAGAACTCAAATAGAAACCCTTAGACTGAAAAGGCTGAGCAAGGTACTGAAGGACACAGCTAGAATGTGGAAGACATATCACAGCACAGATAGAAATGCGTCTGCTACAAAATGCTTGCTGTGTATATTATCTGTGCTTAGAACACAACTCTAAAAGAGTCACTCAGCTTCCCAAAAGTGAGCCCTGGGGAGCCCCAGGACAGCACCGCAGTACGGTTTTGCCCCTGGGGCACACGGGGCATCAAGATACTTGCTGAGAAGTCTGCAGGAGGTCCTCAGCCTCATAGTCCTGCGCTGTTTCACCCCGTCATAAGAGCTTGGTCAGCACACATGAGCAGCTGATGCATGCTGTGTGTAGAGCCCAGGTCGGCTTCCTGTCCAGACAAAATGCCTGAGCTTGTCCTTCCCTCTCAACTGCATTTCCTTAGATGTTTTTTAAAGCTATTGGGCTAACAGACTTGAAGCAGAGCTCAGAGCTGGAGCGTGTGTGTGGCAGGCCTCAGCCTCGGGTTCAGGCTTTAGCACAAAACCCAAAACAGTGGACATTGAGCCTCTTTTTGTTTGTTTACTTGTTTGTTTGTCTGCTTGAGCTTCTAAGGCTCTGTGTGCTGTGTGACTCATCTTCCCCTCTCAAACTTCACCCAGATTTCCTGCAGAGTGACTTTCTCAGGTTCTGTTTGTTTTGTGTAAAACAAGTGAGTACAGAAGGTGGAGTTCCTAGACTGAGGCTCTCTCTAGGTGAAGCCAGTCTTGGGAAGGTGGTGGCAAGATACTCCTGTTGATGTGAAATAATTCCATGCATGCCTTAATTTGAATTTTGTGTCACAAAGAAAAAGATGTCTATATTCAAACTCAAGGCTTGGTACATTATAGCCAGAAATTTGCAGTCTTCTTAAACGTCTGCTTTCAATAGGTTACTTATATCTTAAATATGTAAAGGGACAGAGTCTTCAATGAAGAGCCCCCTCCACCACCTCAAAATAACTTAGTCATGATCAAACTTCTAAACATTTTGAATGGTATTTCCTGCATTGATTTTTATCCATTATTAAAATTAAAGTTTACCTCTTAAAGCCTGAAGATTTCCTGAAGGAGAAAATAAGTGAAATGATTTACCAAAAGTGCAAATGAAAAGATTAGTAATATTTCCCAAATCTCTTGTTATATTAAGCAAACAATTATGGGTGTATTGAATCTTTGATATAGAGCCAATCTTAAAGGCAGACACTCACCTTGATATTTATGGCCAGCTGAAACCAGGAGCACATTTAAAAATCTCAATGGCGAGCCAGGGAGATGGCTCAGTAGAATAAGTGCTTCCCTAGCAAGCGCAACCCCCTGAGTCCAATCCCTGGCTCTGCCAAAAAATAAAAAATAAAAATAAATAAAAATCTCCATGGGAATATTCTGCACACAGACCTCCTGCGCTTCACAGTATCAGTACAGACGCTGGACAGCGATATGGAAGAAAGGAACACTGGCAGAGCAGGAGTAACAGTGCGCCAGGCAAGAGCCAAGCATGAGTTCTTGCTGACATGTTAGCTGTATCTTCTTATCTCCTTTTTACAGGGGAAGAAATGGCATTCCAGAAAGATAGCATGAGTTGCCTACGCACTGGGATAAACACAGTGGCTGTGTGACCTTCCCCCATATCACAGGATTTTTTTTTTTTTTCAGAGCTGGGGATTGAACTCAGGCCCTTGTGCTTGCCAGTCAAGCACTTATTCAACTGAGCTATCTCCCCAGCCTTATCACAGGATTTTATGAGATGCCTTGCCTGTTTATTTATTTATTTATAGCATAAGCATAGAAAGTACACAGGTTCCATGCCTGAGAAGAAAGGCAAACCACACAGGAATGTACAAAGCATGACACTGTTCAGTCAAAGTACTTCCTACTATTCAGCAAAGGTATTGTTCTAAAGATTCAATATAATATCTTAAATTTTCTGATGTGTTTAAAGGTAAGATAAATGAACTCAGATACACAAGCTTAAATATCTCATTTTTTAAATAGCAGAAACCCAATTAATAAATTAGAGACCCAAGTGAAGATAGATAGATGGAGGCAGAAAGACGGATGGATATAGATAGAGAGATAGAGATAGATAGATAGATACAAAGAAATAGACCCTTTGCAAGAGGAAAGGGGATGGAGAGGTGGTAAGGAAAGAAGAGGAGAGGAAAAAGGGATAAGCAAAGGGTTGGGTGGTGTTGTGCACATGTCCTGGCTCCCTGCAATGATCATGTTATGTCCTACAAATATGCACTAATTAAAAATAAAATTCAAGAACACATTCTCTCAGGCTTTTACAGAGACCAAATTGGTCAAGTAATCGCCATGACTTATCCACAAGGCTGGAACTGACAGGGATCTGCAAAGTGTGAGACAGGGTTACAGGATAAACCCTGAGGGGACTTGACTGGCCTTGGCAGATAGAAAAGTTACATTTCTTATTATATAGGTCTTGCTTTATCTTGGTCTTAACTATCCAGCAGAAAAGTATTGAAATGAGGTACGAAAAGTGAAGCTATGTTAATATGCTGAGGTGTGGAAGGCTCAAGTCATCAAATTCAGACATTGCCAGTCCTGTGGATAACCCACTACTATTGTGGACTACTGGACTCTACTGGAATATTTTGCTGAATTCATGCACCCACAATATTTGGATGGCAATGGAATACCCATCTCTGACAAAACTAAAGAAAAAAAGGGGATATAAATGAAGGACCATTTTGTATTTGCATATACAAAATAGGATAGATATATAGCTACTTTATCTTAATTCAATATAAAGAAAGATTTGTACTAGCAGTATTTGGACAGGATATCATGTCAGCATCCTGTGCTGTGAATGACTACTACAAAGACAACAATATTCAATGTATTAATTGTTGTAACTCTCCTACCAACTTGTTTTGAAGCTGTCTCATTGCAATTTTTTCCTCAATAAAATTAATGAAAATAAAATAAAAATTCAAAAAATAACTAATGGGGCTGAGGAGATAGCTCAGCAAACTGAATGCCTGCTTGGCATTGCAAAGACCTGGTTTTGAACCACAATACTGCATGCCATGCTGGACACATGCTGAGCCAGCCACATAAACCAGGTGTGGTGGTGCACGCTTATAGTTCCAGTGTTGGGGAGGCTGAGACAGGAGGATCACTATGAGTCTAAGCTGTGTAGTGAGACCCTGTACCAAATGGATACACAAACAGAAGATTTAATTTAAAAAAAAAAATAAATGAATGGTCTTATTATCTAAAAGATATATATTTTGCTGTCTAGACAAAGAGATAGGAATTATGAGCTCACTAGAATTGGCCTACATGTTCTACTCATATATAAGTACATCTCAGTGAATAAAACTATCAAACACACACAGAAGAATAGACATTAGTATCCAAAATCTAGTCACTTGCTCTTGAAAAATTAAAATTTCTGGCAAAATAAGACACTGGTTCCTTCATGATCACAACTAGGGAACACTAGGAGGCCACTTTTGCAATTCTTCTTGCCTCTGCCTTTGTACCAAGCAGGGCAGAGGACTTGGGTCAGCTTTCTCATGTCACACCAGGCCCCAGGTCATGTTCAGGGCCCCAGGAGCAGCTGAGTTTGTAATCCAAGCATACGGTTGCTTGCCCACGACTGGCTCTGTTCTGGAGGTAGTCGTAACTGGAAGGGTAATGACTTCCATTTCTGCCTCAGAAATCCTCGCCTGGGATCCTGCTGCTTGCAAACAGCACCAAAGTCCCTCTGCTACTGCTGAGGAGCTGAAGTGCTTCTAGCTATGGCTGTCTCAGTGCGTTCACGATCACCTGCCTTGAGTGCTGCTCCATCCTTGTCACACGATACCTGACACCTACTCTGTAAGCAACAAGAGGTCTGTTTAACACCCGGTTTTCGAGGTCCTGGGTATATGCAAGCAGCACCTCGTAGGGAAAGACAGCATAGTACAGACCTTGTGGAGCAGGAAGCTCCTTCCATCAGGGTGAGTGGGGAGCAGAGAGAAGGAGAACTTCCAGTCAGGACCTTCTTGTCCGCCTCGAGCAAGGCCGCCTTCCCGAGAGCACACTGCACAATCTCAGCTCCTTAGTGGTCAGCCGTGGATGAACACAGCACTCACACAATGCAATACCTTCCAAAGCCTGCCCCCATCCCCTGACCTGGGCTCTCGGCGACAAACAGCAATGCCGTCCCTACACGTACAGCTTTCCCACTGTGCTTGTACTAGAATAGAACTAATTTCTGGAGCATGTGCTTTTCATGTTGTGCGCTTTGGCCTTCCTCTCCTTGAAGTCTGTCCTGAACATACTGTGGGCAAGGGCGCATACAGGACTCAGCCCCCAAGATCTTGAGAGGGAAAAGCCGTGCCAGTACCAGACACACAAATGTGGGAACCGCCCCGGGGAATGTGCGCACTTCACAACAATGAGAGAAATAAAGTACCACTGACTTTATTTTTAAGTTGATTGAAAAACAGCGAGTCCATACTAAACCTTATTTAAAATGTCAGTGTGGATTATGATATAATGATTCTTAATCCTAACCTAAGACAGTGCGGAGGAAGTTGCAGGAAGTTGGGCGCCCAGCAGCTTAGACCGCGCTCGGTGAAGACAGGAGAGCCTGGGAAAGCGAGGCCCGTGGAACGCCACGCCAAATGGGGGCCTTAATTGCTCCTCACTTTTGACCCATTGTTCAAATACATTTAAGGGAATACAAACCCCCCTGAGAAAGAAATACAACAAATGCCATTTTGGAAATACCGAGATCTAAATATAATTACGAGAAGAATGTGTTATTTCTGCCAAATTGTTGGTGGAAATCTAAAAAGGAAATTAAGGATTTTTTAAATGCATCAAGAAACGCTCGCTTTACAAAGAATAAATCCTACATAAACATCTCAAGTGAGGTGTGCAGACAACTGGCTGGGGACGGGTCTCCTAAGAGAGTGATCTGGGCAAGGAGTGCCTAGTGGTGCACTCAAGACACAATGGAATTGTAATCTCTATATTTTCTATATCAACAGAGATCACCTCTGTTCTTTGTTACATTTACTTCTTAGCAGCTCATTTTGAGTAATCAGTATGTATCTACTTCAGGCATAATATCTTCAATGGTCCTTACTTTCATTAAGGTTTAAATAATTTTTTTTTTCCAGTACCAGGGATTGAACTCAGGACCTTGCACTTGCCAGGCAAGTACTTATTCTACTGAGCTATCTCCTGGGCCCAAATTTCACTTTCTTTTCAGAAAAAAATTTGCTTATCCAAGTGGTCATGCCTCCAAAGGCACGAATGCAGTGTGCACCACAGAACAATGCCGGGCCGGAGTGCTTTCCACTGAGAAGGAGCCTCCCTCCGCAGGTATTCCAGATCATTGCATTTCTGAATATACCTCTTTACCTTTCTGATTTTTTGATTACTGCTTCATGAGAGTAAATGTCTTTCATACACTTTATAACAGACTTCATGAAAAAAATCAATACTTAACTTTAGGCCTATTCTTGATCTGACAAGAGAATATTCTGCAGCTGCCTTTTCCCCTCAGAACTTCTGTAAAATGAACATTTAAAGAGCTATGGAAGTAAATGTAAAAGTTTAGAAATAAGAACAAATATTAAACTTATGAAAGTGAACTGCAGATCTCATTTTGCCTAAAAAACTGAATTTTAAATTATCCCAATGCGTGAAATGACAGAAGTATCACTCCTTCCTGGAGTGTTTATTAAAGGTCTACTGTGGACTATGTCCCGTGGAGCACGCTGCTAAGGACATTACAGACAACCAGTTTCTTTCAAATCTGTGTGAAGCAGCTACATAGAATAACAGAAAAAAGCTGCAGAATTATTGGCCTGAAGTGAACAAAGCAAAGAAAAGCAAGCAGAAAGGACTGTTGATAAATGTCTAGCTCTTAACTTACCTTCAAAATTATCTGTCTTATGTGTTGAAGCTCACAAAGATTTGGAACTGACTACATCGGGCCGTGAGGTGACAGTGAAGCAGCTGCTGAAATCCCTACTGCAAGCCTTCTAAAGCCACATGGATCATCACTGCAGCCTGAGACTTGATGATTCCTCACTCATCAAGCGGCAGGCAGAAGCCGAGGGGGCAAGGAGGGCCGCCTGCCCAGCATGGGGAGGTGCTCTGCAAGTTGTAGGAGGGGCGCAGGGAGCTGCCGTGCAACAGTCTCTTGTCAAATGCCTGGTGAAAAGCATGAGTTTGCTCTTTGTTTCTATCCTAAGAGGGCATATAAGTTATGAAGAATAAGTTCAGTGAAGGCACTTCTCTTCAACTGCCAAGGTCTGATTCCAGACCAGAAGTCAGAAAACTACGATATGAAGACACAGCTATAGCCCAGCTTTGTGATACAGCTCATTTACTTCAACTGAGGGCTTCTACAGATTGTAAATCACACATCTGGCTCTTTACCTTTGCCTTCTGCCAACTCTATGCCAGGAGGGTCCATGACCAACTTTTGTCACCAATGTTGATGATGATTATTATTATAAATAAAGGAAAACAGAATAAGAGGAACAACAGAAGCAAACACTGCCTGCTGGCTGGGGAGACAGCTCAGCAGTCTAAGCACTCACCTGGCAAGTGCGAGGACCCTTGTACCACACAACATGCCCACACTATAACCAGGCCCGGTGGAGCACATCTGCAATCCCAGTGCTGGGAGGCTGAGCCAGGAGATCCCTGTGAGCCTGAATTGACAGCAAGACCCTATATCCAAATGAATGAATGAATGAATGAATGAATGAATGAATGAATGAATGAATGAATACACTGCCTGAGCCTTCTGTCTATGAGACCCCAGTGGATTTTCTTGTCTGCCACGCTTCCTTGGTGAAGAACTATGTGCAGTGCCATCCAGTGATTTCCAGAATTCCGTGAGCACATTCTGCAGTGACCCAGAAGCAGCAAGCCAGGTGCATTTTCCTTCCAACAATTTTCCAGCACACATGAAGACAAAACCCTTCCTTCTGTAGCTAAGAAGTCTCCCACGTCACTGGCAGCACTGTGTGTGTAAGCCGCTTAGAGAACATCCCTCGGTCATACAAAAGTGCCAAATAGCCACAATGCACATCAACATCATCTGCTGTAAGCACAAGCTAAGGATGGTCACATAGCAACAACGTAAGTGGGGAGAGGAGTTTTGGAGAAACAGGGAGGTGGGTAGGAGGCAGAGGGGTTTTTAAAAGGACACGTGGCATGTGCACGCAAGCTCTCCCTGAGGTGAAGGCAAGCATCAACTACTGATAAAATTAAAATTTAAGTGAAAAATGAAAGAAAAAACTGATCTAAGAAGTGTGGACACAAATACTTAAAAGATAATAATGGCAAACTAACCTGCCAGACTTGAAGGTCAAATGGTAATGAAGTTCTTTACAAATCATAAAGAAAGCTGATGGTTAGGACTTTGTCTCTGCTAGCAACAAACCCCATCAAGTCTGATCCTGAATAACCTGGGATTTTTGTCAAGATTGCTGATTTCCAGGCTCCACTGAAGGCATAAAATATCAGAATATTTGTGACCACAAGGTAGATCAAAGTTGTAGCAAATACTCAAGTAATTCTCACATGCTTTATTATTAACAAAGCAAGGACTCATAAAGATCAATAAATACGTTTCACAAGAGCAATGCCAGGGCCACTATCCCATGACATTCCTACATGCCCCAGAGGTTTCCCACAACTGGGCATCATCAAAGCACTGAGTCCATCTGCCTGGGACCACACTGGCATGGCCATGAAAGCAGACTGATGCTCCAGGAAAAAAACACAAAACAAAAATCTGCATCAATCAGAGAAATCCTTCCACCAAATTACTAGAAAACTCGAAAATCACCCAGGATCATTTCCCACCTTTTCTCATGGTCTTGCTTAAACCTCCAGCTCTCCCAGATATTTCGGCCTCCTAAACATGATTTCAACTTTACTTTCTTCCCCACCGTTTCATAATATTTTATTGAATTTAATATTGTAGAGCCTCATTGTTTTTTATTCATTAATCTTTATCTGCCTGTGATACATAGGGAAATTGTTTTGTTTCATTACATATTGTGGGACACAGTGGGGATAGCTCGATCTATTTTTAAAAATGTATGTGACATGTTTGATTTACTAATAGATAATGTCAAGTAGATGTTGACACACATGTCAGCTTTATAAGTAGCCTTATTCATGGTGATGTGAATAACAACAGGATTCAAAAGTGGCTTTGAACTGGGGCCAAGCTACTTCACCTTCTTTGTTTCAATTGCATACAAGGGTGTCAGCGATTTTCAGAATGAAGTCTCATAATATTGAGAAACAGCAGACTAAACAATGAAACTGAGAAAACAGAACACAGAGAGTGCTTGTTTTCCTAACCAAAAAGTCCCAGGCACAAGTTTTCCCACAGCCCTGAGCTACAAGTTAGTCATTTGAACAAGAATAGGATTCGGAACAAGAAGAAGGCTTTCCTAAGTGGAGACATAGTAAAGTCATGTACCTTAAAATCACATAAGAATCTGGTTTCATGAGCCTTGCATTGCAAAAGCACTGCTTCAGGGAGGCTCTGGATATGTGTGAACACCAGGCCTCTCTGTTCCAAGGGAGAGACAGATGATTAGTGAACAGGAGACAGGTATTTGAGACAGCTCAATGGTAGGAAGTGAAGGAATGACAGAGGTCATGAACACTTAGGGAAAAGCAGAAGTATAAGTTTGGGGCCAATTCCTGGGTACATTTTTAATAAAACTCAGACTGAATTCAAGAACCAGATTTTAAAAAATCCCAAAAAACAGAATACATGGATCATACCTTGGATTCTCAGCCAAGAATGAGAAGGAAGATCCGAATTCCACAGAGCAAATGAGAGACCAAAATGAAGGTCCCTGAGAGAGAGACCTGGGCTGCCAGAGGACCTGGGACTTGCAGATGGGAGGTGGCATGCAGCTTACATGTGGGTGGCATCCTACTTTTCCAGGAATTTCTACACCTAATAGAAATTTTTGCCTGGATTTAAGGGTAAAATTAGGGTGAAAAGCACAAGCATACAATGCAATAGGAGAAACATTTAAGGCTCCCATCAGCCTAAGGAGAACTTCACTGGCTTTGCAATTTCATAAGCATCCAAACTACCTCATGGCCATAGAAAGCCATATTGTGCAGGAGAAAGTAATTACTACTCTCCTCATAGGACAGTTGGGCTGTTTGCTTATCTTCTGTGATAGAGCCAGCATAGGTACACTGAAGAAATGAAGAGTGCCATTATTGTTTTTAAAAGCTAAAGAAAGATCCATGGACTTTGACTACAGAGAAAGAGAGAGACAGAGAGAGGGAGACAGAGGGGGAGAGAAAGAGAGAGTGGAAGAGGGAGGGAGAGACAGAGAGGGAGATGAAGAGAGTGGGAGAGAGAGAGGGAGAGGGAAAGAGAGAGGGATAGAGGCTGAGTACGAGAGAAAATAGCATTTTGGTATACTGTGTATACCAAAATTATATATGTATTAGGTGTATTGATGAAGTTTATATAATTATGCATAGGTATATACCATATAATATAATCTCCATAGAAACTTAAATACAGAAAAATACATACATTAATTAGACATCAGAGTAAACTTAAGATGCTTTTCCTCCGAGTATGTGAGGGTAGGCCTATGCTTTAAAGAATTTCTAAGTTGCTTTTTCATAGCCCATCAAGAAGTCCTGGAAGCCACAAAGTGGAAGAACATCACCTTAGGTTGGGGGTATAGCTCAGGGGCTTGCTTGGTAGCACAAGGTCCTGAGTTCAATTCTTGGTACCAAAAAAAAAAAAAAAAAAAAAAAAAAAAAAAAAAAAAAAAAAAAAAAAAAAAAAAAAAAAAAAAAAAAAAAAAAAAAAAAAA
>PVKA01011636.1:29174-46640 GCA_004027165.1 Ctenomys sociabilis | reverse complement strand
GGGTCTTCACGTACTTTTCTTCTATTTCTATCAGTTTTAAGTAGCAGACAGTGAATTACAGCAGAACTGCTGGCCTGAAACAGCACATGATTTAGAAAATACAGAAGTGTTTAGCAGCTGGTGTTCATATTCCCAAGCGTTTAATGAACACGCATACATATACACAGAGCCAGGGATCTAAGAAAAACAAGACTCAGCCCAGCACACCCTGTAAGCTTCTAGGTTTCCAGAGAGTGAGGGCCTTTGACATGAGCTTCTGCTTGTGCAGTGTGGCTCTGTGGCCTGCTTGTGTGGTATGGCTCTGTGGCCTGTGTGGCCCTGCAGATGAGCGGTTTCACCTACCCTTTCTGAGCACTGTCCTCGCCCCACCTTCCCCGCCCCTGCAGGAGAGGGACCTCTCTCAACATCACCCTACAGTGGCTGTGGTCGGGGTAGTAGCGTGGCTCCTCTCACAGTACATTTGCCGAGAATCTGAGCACCATCAAACATACTGTGAGGAGCAACGAGCCCTAATTTAGAGGCCCTGGGGGCGATCAAGTGTTCCATTTGCCTGGAGGACTCTCCTCCCAAAACCTGGTTTTGTGGTTAAATTTTATTGCTCTAAGATCCTGTTGCCTTCTAATTTGGTTCTGGGCCACTCTGCTTTTAATATCAAACATGATAAGTATTCTATTTTCCCAAGAATAAATCTAATTAAACTGAATTTTCACTTTTTTTCATATTTTGTGCAGGGTCTCACTACGCAGCTGGGACAGGCAGTGGCCCTCCTGCCTGCAGGCTCCCCTGCGCTGGGATTACAGGCCCGCACTGCCACACCGGACTCTGTCATGGACTCAGCATGCCCGGGAGTAAAGCGGTACAACCTGCGGGGTCAGACACGTTCTTTTCTGTCTTGATTTCTTTGACCATCTTTTAAGGCACTTTGCTATTAATTATCCTCAGACTACCCACCCTTGACTAGAATACACTCAACATGCCCATTTTGCCCCTTTCTGAAGCACCTCTGGAAGGCCCCTTCTGTGAGTGTCTTTACTTGTGCTGTCTCGGCTGTCTCGGTGTCCCAAGACTCAAAGCATTTTCCTTCTGTGGTCCCTTACACTCCGGGGGAAGGCTGAGTTCAGCCAGGGCCAGGCTGGGCGAGCGAGGCAGCACTCTTAGCAGCCTGTCCTTGGTACAAGGCGGCAGCAGCCCTGGCACTGGTGATCACAGGAGATAAAAGCACTCATGAAAGAGGATTCTAGGACAGATTCAGGAAGGGGGAGAGTGGGGGACCAACTGTGTGCTCAGCAAGGGAGAGGGACGGTCCTTGCGATACATTTCTTACCGTGATAAATTTGTTAAGAGTAACCACCGGGCACATATTTCAATCCTGCCTGGCAAATGACCACTTGGAAATGAGTCCTGGCTTTCCGTCCTCCTGCCCTTTTCTGCAGGCCTAAGGAGGTTTGCAGCCCCATGAGGGGTCTGCGAAATGCACTGGGGAATTCCTTGCTGTAAGGTAACTGGAGTTCAGGGTCATGAGGCAGCAGTGCTATTTCCGACCGTGAAGCAAAGCTTGGCCTGCACTGCTTCCCTCATGCATCTTCCTGCTGTGGAGAAATGCATTATTTCATTATTGTTTTCTTCTCAGAGAGCTTGCTGAAAATTTATGAATTTTTTTCCTGGCAAACAATGATAGTTGGTATTTGAAAGAAAAAGTATACAGGAAGTTAAATAATCATTTTTATAAAAATTACTTTAAGGTCCAGCCAAAAGCTCAGCAGATGAAAGCGCCTGCAAGCAGGCTCAGGAGCCGGAGGTTCAGTCCCTGGGCCTGCCGTGCCAGCCCCGCCCCAGGGCACACTGGGACTGGCTGTGGTGGCGCACACCTGCAATCCCAGCTCTTGGGAAGCTGTAAACAGGTGGATCACTGCAAGTCCGGTGTAGTAGTGAGACATTGAACACCCTGAGACCATTGCCTAAAATACAAAAACAAAATTACTTTAAAGCTATTATTGTAAAATTGTTATAATAGTAATAAAATTACTCTTGAATTAACATTTTTCTGCTCAATAACTGGAGTCTATAAGTGGACAACCAGGAGAAGACTACTTTGTTCCAGATTTCTGCTTAAGGTAAAGATAGCAAAATATTTTATGCTCTCCAGAATCTTAATGCCACTAACCAAGCAGAATATGTGGGTTTTCATGGTTACTTGGTCATGTATTGAACAGGAAAGATATTGGCTGGATCCACTTGTTCGTGTGAGGTAAGTGCAATTTGGAAATAGCAAAGTTTCCAAAGAAATATGCGGAGGAGATCAAAAAGTGTCAACTCTACAGGAGAAAAATCAAAGAAGAAATTCAGTACTCTAATACTGTGTGATTTACAAATAATAGGCCCTATAACTCTAGATGGGGTGGTGCTAAACCTGTTGTTGCCCTTGTACTTTGCTTTTTAGAACATATTTTCACTCTGAAATGGTGACATTGTCTCTTCAGAGTACAAGATTCCCTAGACACAGTCAGATCCAGAATGATAATAAATACGTACACCTAGATTTCGAATTTGCCAGAAATCTCCCCATTATTCATTCTCAGACAGGGAGTTGTGTCACAAAAAGCCCTCTGCAGCTTCCAATTCTACGAATGTTCTCAATGTGTGGCTAGCTTCTTTGAAAAAATTTAAACCCGTGACCCTAATGCACTTATCTCACATTTGCATCCTAACACCCCTGAAGCTCCCTTGCCCCACATCCAGGAAACTGAGTTTGCTGCAAGACTTGGAGCAGTGCTGCTGCTACCCCTGGACCGCGGGTGCTCCTCACTGTGGTGGACACGATGCTGAGTCTCTGTCTGCTGCTGCAGGAGCAGAGACCCTCATGAGCAGCTCAGCAAGACTGAGGGCGGGGCTCTTTATTCCCCAGAAGGAGTTGGGGCAACCTCTGCCCCTCATTTCCTCACTATTTCTCTTCTTTCTCCATCCCTCTCCAAAAGGAATGAAGAGACCACCATGTCACGTGGCTGTCACCATGTCCTCACTGCACCTGGCCCTGTGGCAGGAGGAGCAGGCTCCTTCTCCTCTTACCTCTCACAGGTAGAAGGGCTGGCAGCACTGGCTGAGCTTGTGCGGCTTAAACGACAACAGATTTGTTCTGTCATTGCTATAAGGTTTTCATAAGTCCATGACAGATTATCTAGAAAATCTAAATAAGCAAAGACAAGGAGGACCTTTATTACACATTAATTGCATACCCAGAAATTATATGATGTCAACATTTGGTTGTATCTCATTATTTTATAAAATACATGGCAACGATTGTGCCTTTATATGTGTACATGTAACCACATACGCACACATAGGCATATACATGCATCTAAACGTAAGTGCATGCTTGGGGATACTGAACAATACACTGTAAAGATTTCCATATTACTGATTTTCTACATTATTTTGATTTCTCTCATGAATTTTATTATAATTATATCTGAAAATTATTTAATCCATGCTCTTCTTTTGCCATGCAGGGATGTTTTGTTCTAATTTTCCCTGAAATAAACACATCTACCCTGCATCTCCTTAACTCTGTCCTTAATGTAAGTGTTTAGACTCGAGGTAAGGAACGACCAAGGGGCTATCTCTTCAGCTTCACATGGAGAGTTTCAGGCTATTGTTTGTGGATGGAAATGTGCTCTCTCATTAAGGGCTGCGGAGTTACAACCAGATCCATCCACTTCATGCTTTTAGAAATGGTAAACACGTGTTTGCAAGACCCAGGTCTGAAGAGTTTCTCCCTATGCCTTGTGAGCAAAATAAAGCACAAGAATGTGAAAAACGGGGGTGCGGAGATAGTTCAGTAGAATGAGCGCTTGCCTGGCAAGCGCAAGGGCCTGAGTTCAGCGGAATGTGAAAAACAGAAGACCAGTCAGAACATGTTCAGAAAGTGGCCCAGCCATTACAACTGAGCCTTTTGCTTCCTGCTTTTCTCCTTGATCCACCTCTTAAGGGCACAGTCAACCTAAAAAAACAACTAAAATATTGCCACCTCTAAAAACTTCCTCATCAGAAACTTTTCTTTCCTTGAACACTGCAATGCTTTTTCCACTATTGCTTCTCCCTTCCTCAAAAGATTTCTGTACAAATTTATACTCCCTTTATTCTTTTCTCTCCCAAAGTCTTCTACCAAGGCAGTACTTTTTTACCCAATTTTTAGCTGATCCACCAGGAGAATATACATTCGTTAAGAATATAATGTGTGATAATTTTGCAAGTGTATAGCTCCAGAAAGTTATAAATGAGGATTTGAGAATCTTAAGTAACCCTGGCATACATTCCTAAATGCCACTGCACCCTGAGAGTTCTCCTTTGGCCCCCTGGGTTTAGTTGATTAAAATTCCCTGGGTCAATGAGGTTCAGAACCAATAGGTATTTACAATACTGCAAATGACTCCAACCTCTTTCTCAACTTCTGAAAACTCATTTTCAAATACCTCTTGCATTCTTTGCCTGAAGGATAAGTTTCCCCCAGCTCTTGGCCTCGGTTCTGTGTCTGACCTATGTCACAATCCCTGTCAGTCACCCAACCATTCCACAGTGTTGGCCACCTCCACATACATGATGCATAGACTACCTCAGCCTGGGCCACTAGCATGGCCCAAGGTCCACCCTGATGGCACATGGCCCTGAATCCCTTGAGATGTCTTCAGAAAGGAAATGTATAAGGCACTTGTCCTTCCTCAGCTGGAGAAGAGACAGGGTCAATTCCTCGAAATCCTATGGTGAGATAGATTGTCAAAGAAAGGAGTTTTCCTATTAACAAGAGGGACAGAAAATGGATTCCAGTAGATGTGTGCCTTGCCCCGTCTTCTCCATCCTCACTGTATGTGCCAGGCATCCTTCTGCCCTTGCCAGGACACCATGTTCGGTGTCCCTTCCTGTGCACCTGAGTCTTGTGCAGATGTCTTCTCCCTGCAACTGGATGACAGAGAAGATCACTGATGAGGACTCAGGTATGACACTGTCACTTTTCTTTGAAGCACATTGCTGGGTATCTGCAGCACTTAAAAAATATTTGAATTCTAAGTCCTGAACCACAGACTACAGTAGCATCCCTTTTTTCTCTGTCTTGGTTACTTTTCTCTCATTGCTAAGACAAAATACCAGATAACAAAATTAAGGAAGGAAATGTTTATTTAGCTCATGATTTGTGAAGGTTTCAGTCCTTACTTGGCTGGCTCCAAGACAGAGTGGCACATGGCTGAGGGTGACAGTTTATGGTGGCAGAAAACAGTAAAAGCTAAAAGGGAAGAGGAGTGTCAGAGGTTGAGCCCGCTTCCCTCCCCCATATTGCATTGAGGCTATCTGTACCAGGGCAAGTGTAGCACATCCATAGCCCCAGCACTGGATCATGATCCAATCAAAAACCCTAAAGCCTGCCTCGTGACTGAATGAGGATTTGGGGGTCATCCAGACACAAACCATAACATGTTTTATCTCTAATTACACCCAAACCAGACTGCTCAATTTTCCTAGCAATGAGACTCACTTCTTAGCTTAAGTGTGAACTGTTGCCTCAGAAGGAATGTTTAGGTTATGTAGATTTCCCTGGTCATTGTGTCTATAAGCCATCACTTCCTCTGGTGGATGCAATTGCTTTTGAATTCATATTCCCATCACACTTTGCAAACATTCCTATTGAGGCACAGTTCACATCGATCCGTAGGAATTTATATTTACACTTCAGACTTTCTTAGTTAACTGTGAGTTGCCAAAATTGTCTTCTCAGCTTTATAATCCAGCGTGTCTATGAAAGTGCTTTGCATAAAACAAACTCAACAAACACTTGCTAAATTGAATTTTTGGACACTTAGGAACAGAAACATTTTAAAGTTGTTCAGATTCTTTTCATTGATCCAGTTAGCTTCCATCCTATAGTATAACTTGCCAGTGAGGTAAGAGCCACTGCTGCAGTCTAACACTTGCACACACAGCGGGTCCCCATTGGCCCAAGTTACTGGTAAGGTGACATACTGTTAGCAAGCTCTGTGTTTCTGGACTCTGGTAAGTGAACAAGCTTGTTCCTCTCTTAAGCACACCCTACAGTATTCCACTCTTAGTTTGATGACATTTGATCTAAGCAGGACAATGGCGACATTCCCTTCTGTCCTCTTGTGGTCCCATATGATGGGAGTCCCAGGAAAACACCACCTGAAGCTGTGATGTGCTGGTTTCTCTGCCTGCGGAGGCTGTGATTCCAGGTTGCACTGCACTCCATTAATTAAACAAGTCTGTGTGCTCATAATTTAATTTACTGAAAGGATTCACAAGAGGGATGGGAAACTGGGTTCCCTTGCTTCCCATAAATGTAATTGACATAATGAGCAGCTTCCTTCTCCATGGAGCCATGGGCCTTACAGTAATATCTACCTCACGTGGTGTCAAACTCTCTTTGAGTTCTGAGGAGGAATAATTTTCTAAGTGCAGTTGAACTCAGCCTAGATAGGTATCACAAGGCATGAGAGACTTCAGGAAGAGAGGCGATGAAAATTACTTCAATGAGTGTGGTGGGTGGGAATGAAAAGGCTGAGTCAAATGATAATTCACGCTGACATTGGCTCCACACTAACATTTCTCTCACACTGTAGGTATTTTCCCAAAAAAGTTAACAAAATTTGAAATGCAAAGGCAAAATCTCAGACTGAAATATGAAATACAGGACATTTTATTTTAATTAACTATTTATAAAGCACAGTTATATGCATGAACACACTGGATGTTTTACACATCAAGATGGTAAATCCAACTTTTCATCCTCCTCTTCCCCTTGTCCATATGACAAAACAGAAGATTCCAAAGATTTAGTAAATTTATCAGGCTCAAATTGTTAAATAGGAGACCAAGTCTGTACATAAACTCATGCTCTATTTTTCCTATTGCTATGTTTTCTAGGCTATGTAATTTTAATTCTTTTATGTATTTAATACAGGGTCTCACTACACAGATCAGACTCATAGTGATCCTCCTGTTTTCAGCCTCCCAAGCTCTGGGATTACAACCGTGCACCACCACAGCCACTCTCAATCACAATGTCAGAGCAACCAGGGAAGGGGGCCCGCATGACCCGATATGACAGGGATCAAACCCTGGTCCCTCTGCCTGCCTAAGCAGGTGCATAGTCCACTGAGCTAACTGGCTGGTCCCTGTAATTTTAATTTTGGTGCAGCACTTATACCACAACTGTTGTCCTTCTGGATGCATTGTAATCATGCTACCAGAAAATGCATACTGTGGAATAAAAATCCTAATGTTTATCATGCTGCTTATTTTTTAAAAAGCATTTCAATTCATTCCTGTTGCCAATCGCGGCTCAATTAAGTGTCTTTATCATAATTTTGAAGCTTTGCTATGATGATGAATCTTTTATTTTCTTAATTTTAAAATGGTATTTGAATCCTCTCCAATAAAATAACCAATAAAGAAGGCAGTGGGAACCTTCTGCCTCCTGCATGTGCTTTGATCCCCTCACTGGATCCCGGGTAATTCCATTCTTTTATTTCTCTTTTTCCTTCTGGTTGCTTGTTTTATTTTTCAGTTAATTATTTATGGCCTTTTCAGATTTTGGAAGCAGTCTCTTTTCTTCTTCTCCCTGGGCTATATTGTTCATAGTCATAAAGAAGCAAAACCAAGGCGCTAATAAATGTCATTTTTACATGTTATATAAAGTATTTATAAAACAGTAAGCATTGTTCAAGGATCTTTAGAATTGGCCATTTAAGGCTTTAATATCTGGCACTGAGAAAAACAGTACTTGGAAAGATTGCTTTTTCTACCTAAGCTATGGAAACTTCACCTTGTGCTGATAGGTTGAGAACATTTACAAGTGAGTGAAACAAATTAAATGACAAATTCCTACCAGTGTTTAAAACATAACATTTTAGCAACTACTTTATTTATCAAATAAAAATAGAGTACTGAGCAGCTACTCAATTAAATTACATTTTATTATTCCATACATACTTGGGTTAGACACAGCAGCAGATATATATATATGTATGTATATATATATATATATATATATATATATATATATATATATATATATATATATAAAGATAGATTTTTTTTTTCCATTAATTCAACATGTTTTACAAATCTCGATGTCCTCAATTCAGTGTCTGGAGAAAGTCAAGACTGCTTTTACTTACACGTGATCTACCCCATTACAACCCTCCTTTCAAGAAGGTTATTAGAAGATGTTAAACTGGGTGTTTCTGATTTCCAGTACTTTCTTTTTTGTTAATTTTATTGAGAAATAAATAGTAATAAGACAGTTTCAAAATGGGTTAGTAGGACAGTTTCAATAATTAATGCATTGCATATTCTTGTCTTCCTAGTAGTTATTCAAAGTACAAGATGCAGATATGATACCCTGTCCAAACACTATTAGTACAAATCTTTCTTCTCATTGAATTAAGAGAAAGTAGCTGTATATCTATCCTAACTATTTTGTATATACAGATACAAAATGGTCCTTCATTTGTATCCCCCCCCTTTTTTTAAGGTTTTTCAGAGATGGGTGTTTCATTGCCGTTTAAATATTGTAGGTACGTGAATTCAGCAAAGCATTTCAATATGTCCAGTAGTCCATAATAATACTGGGTTATCCTTAGTACTGCCAAAGTCAGAAGTTATTGACTTGATCCTTTTACAGCTCAGCATATTAATATGACTTCACTTTATATACCTCATTTTTATACTTTTTTGCTGGATGGTTAAGACCAAGATAAGGCAAGACCTATATAGTGAGCAATGTAGCTTTTGTATCTTATAAGATTAGTCAAATCCCCTCAGGATTTAATCCTGAAACCCTGTACCACACTTTGTAGATCTTTTATCAGTGTCAGCTGTGTGGATGAGTCATGGCCTTTGCTTGATCTTTGCTCTCTGTGAAAGCCTGAGAGAATGTTTTCTCTCCTAAGGAAAGTCCAGTACTTTTTTTGTCTCCCTTTTGAGCCCTCTGCTCATATTAGCATACAATTTAAGATTTATAAAACTACAAGCTCAGGAAAGAAATGATACAGGTAGAAATTTTTAACTGTATATTCAAAATAGCTAAGATAGATATACAGCTACTTTCTCTTAATTCAGTGAATAGAAAGATTTGTTCTAATAGTATTTGTGGACAGTATATCATGTCTGCATCCTATACAATGAATAACCACTAAGACAACAATATGCAATATAGTAATTATTGAAACTGTCCTACTAATCAGTTTTGAAACTTTCTCATTGCTATTTGTTTCTCAATAACATTATTTTAAAAAAGAAAAAATGAATTTGTTCATTTGAAGTACAGTTTGAACCAGAAGCTTTAATGACCTAGCCTGTTGATACTTAAAAAGGGTTTGTGAGAACAGTGCCTTCAGTGGACTCAATGTCTATGTCCCCCTAAACTTTTATAGGGACTTTTCAAAGTCAAAATGGCAATGAAGTTTACATGATGCCATAATGGTGGGGCTCCAGAATAAGATTAGTGAGCTTATAAGAGGAAGAGAAACTGGAAGTCTACCTCTCTTCTTTCATTTGTGGGTTGAACCAGAAGGTGGTCCATCAGCAATCCAGGATGGTCAGCCCAGCACTAGCCATGCAGTCATTTTCATCTTGTGCTTCTGAGCCTCTCAAGTTTAAAAGTTAATTTCAATTTTTCAGCTCCTTGACCAATGGTTATCGTGTTGTACTAGCCCAAGGAGACTGAGTTAACACCCTGAAAAATAAACCAATTTCTGTCCTCTGGGTTTGGTGGTGGGGGACAGAAAGAGAGAGATGGAGGGAGGGAGGGAGGAAAGGAGGGAAGGAGGAGAAGAGAGAAAGGAAAGGAGAGAGGGAGAGAAAGAGAGAGAAGAGAAATTAATGTGTGATGAGAAGAGTTCTCTGAGGCTTTGAGTCTACTTCTGTTCCTGATCCTCACACCTTTTTTTATTTTTTTGTGCCTTTTAAAAAAATCACCAATTCTATTATAAAGGACAATCTTACCACCCAAATAATTGGGTGAGTGTGAAGGTGGAATATCTCTGTGTCCCCAATCCCACCTAGAGGAAGAAGAAGAAAAGCAGTTTGCAAAATTCAGCAGCTGCCAGGACCGGAGGACAGTGTGGATATGAGCAGCACCAGCTCACTGGTGGCCTGAACCGACCCTGAATGTCTCACTTGTGTCCTAGAGAGCACCCAAAGCGGCCAGTACTCCCCATGTCATCAAGAGGTTTGTTCCATGGCAGGGACAGGCTGCAGAGAGAGCCACAGGGCTCAGATGTACACTGGTGTTGCAAGTGACAGCGTGTGAGGTCCACCAGTGCCACGGAGATGTTTTACTAGAGAGGCCAGAAAGGACAGAGCCTGCTCCAAGAGTGCTAGCAAAGATGCAGCAACCAAGACCAGGTCATTGCAACCCCATGCAGCTACTATGAAAATATCTCCAGATTGTAGCTCAGGCCTAGGCTAAGAGACGAAATAGACTGAGCTGATCTTGACCTGACTACATGAAGTCCATGCCACTGAGTTAAGTGTGAGACTCAAAATAACTGTATGTTTGGGGTTATGAAGAGTTGTATGCCCACATTTTGCACTGGAAATATTATACTTGTCCTAGGTGTATGGGCAGGATATTGTAGCAGGTATGCAGGCATAGCTATGCTTTAAGAACAGATGCCAAGGTCCTGTGGAGGTTCATGAAGAAAGCATAAGAGAAAGAAAGAGGAAAAAATGTGGATGGTATTCCTGTAAGGCAAACATTTGAACAAAATTGTAATGGATTTTCATGCTAGAAGAAAGTAGTTAAATCTTCATGCTTTAGATTAATGAGATGCCGCCTCAAGTTTCTGAGTGTGAGGTGAGTTTATCATCTATATGATTCAGGTTCATTTTGCAAAACATATGAACTATGCACATGAGTGAAACTCAGAATTAAGCATTTTAGTTAAGGGGTCACTGGTCATTACTTATTCAGGCAGGAAATAACATGGGAGAAAGTTAAGAGACTAAAAGTAAATGAGAAATATCACAGGAATGAAGGAACATCTGGCCTGGACTGGTGAGCAACTATATTGGCAACTGTAATTCAGGATGACACTGACCATTATTTCGTGTTGGTGATGGTAGGACACCTAGGATAATGATAAGACAACATGGAATGCATTTACTAGAGGGAACTATTGAAGACAAGGAAGGGGATGGGCTAAGGAATACCAGAACACAGGAACAGAAACAGTGGAAGAGAAATATGAAGCAAGAAGGTCAAGTTGGGAGGAAAAGATAAGCTCCTTCTTAGTGCTAGGGGCCAAGAAACCCCCCTCCCATCTACTCAGAGGTGACAGTAGTTGGTGTGGCAGGCTGCAGCTTGGGGCTTGCACTTGGGTGGGTTCATTCAGCAATGTGCCAGTGCCTTGACAGCAATTACTCGCCAGTGGTAGCAATGCCATCCAGCGGAGCATGCTTATCTGCTTTCTCAATTTCCCACGAACACAAACTTGTTTGCTGTGCACTTGTTTGTTTTAATTACAATTTCTATCCTTAGTGTGCAGTCTTGGATTTTTAGTTTCCAAATGGTTTCCCACTTTAAAGAGGCTAAATAAAGGCTCTGACTGTGCTATGCTTGTGGGAATCCCTGGGTCTTTTTATAGGAAGTTATTTTAGTCAGATGGATTTGAGAATCAAGTTTCCAGTTGGAGAAAACATCAGAGACATGCAAATTCAAGATACAGCTCCACAGCACCACGAGGTTAGTAAAGCAAGAACATTTTCAGTAGCAACCATTAACCATCTGGGTATTTGAAAACATTAAAACAAAAATACCCCAAGTTAACCAAACTTCTACTTAATTCAGTATAATCTGGAGTGGAAGTACACAGTAGCATGTGAGAGTGCTGTGTGCTCATCCAAATGTAGTTTGTCTTGTGACTTTGATGAGCATGCAGGTCCTCGCCCTGTGGACCCTTGGTGACCAACACCAAGATCAGTGAGCTGCGCTCACAGAGAGGGAGGTGATGCACAACCTATCTGAGCGATTTCCTTACCCTTGAGTGCCTTCCTGTGGTCGCCTTCCACACGCTTTCGTCTCTGGCTGTTGACACGGAATCAGATCTGGCACCTTAGTGTGGACAGACGGAAATCTTCCACCAACCTGGTTCTTCAGAGGTCTGCATGGAGCAGAGCCCCTTCACAACAGAAGACTCCTTAGGTTGGGACATGGCAAAAAAATAAATCTGTCCCATGTTTCATCATCGACAGGAACTTGTCGAGCTGTATGTTGCCACTAATTCAAACGCCTTCCATTCCTTACCACTGTCCTCTCCCTCTTTTTTTCTCCTCCCCCTTCTCTAATTATTCACTGTGTTCATCCTCACAGTAGCCCCTGCTGAGGTGAAGGAGGGATGCAGGTTATTTTTCTTACACTCTATTTTCAGACATAGGTATTTCTCTCACTGGCTTTTGTCACCTTGCTGGACACCTGTCCCTGGGTTTCCAAATGCCAGAGCATCACAGGAAACTCGCAGCTGACCTACATGTGTCAGCCAGGAACATGAGCACCAACGTCTAGCTTCAAATTATCGTCACCTTTTATTGTCATGTCATTTACTTATTACATTGTGTCACCAACTCTCACATAAACATTTGCTTTTTGTCATGTTTCAGAAGTGATTTGATTGGAATCCCTTCCTGAGTCACAGTTCTAATTCACAAGTAGGATTGGGTACAACCTTCACGCCAAACATCCTAGTACAGGTGACAATGAGATTGCTAGAGAGAAAAGACTCTGGCCCACCAAAGGAGAACTTGAGCTAAGATGTGGGGGAAGCAGCCGAGAAATCATCACAGTCTCAGGCTGAGGAGATGGCTCAGTGGAATGAGTGCTTCCCTGGCAAGCGCAAGGGCCTGAGTTCAATCCTTAGTTCCACCAACAAAAAATCATCACAATCTCTACAACTTTAATTTTGCACATTAAAAGGAAAAAATGAGTTAAATCTGTATGTATGACATGAATACAAAACAGTGCTTATAGCAAACTAAGACTTTTTCTAAAAATAGATTTTTATAAGTCTCCTTAATTCTTCATAAAAAACAAATTTAACTCTGTTCATAAGTTTTTCTAATAGAAAAACATTTATAACATAAAATGTACACTGGAGAGTACAATCATTAAATCTATGCATAATAAGCTTAGTTTATTAAAAACATTTTTATTTGTCGCTCTTCCGAGAGCCACTCCGCTGTCTCTGCTCCACTAGCTTTAGTCAGCTGGCATAGCGGGGCCCCGCTGCACCTACATGTTGTTCTACCGTATTGCAACCTTCTGCTCCACGGAGATGACACCGCTTCGCCTGCTCACCAGCTAACGTAATTTGTGTCACTTAAATTATCCCTGTGTAACTAGGAGATGAAATTTTAATCCATATTTAATTGGTGAAGCTTAAATTATTACATGTACTATGGAGAGTTTCAGATTTTATCTTTAAAAGTTTTTAACAAAAGAATCAAGGAAGCAAAAATAAAGGGAAGTGTCAAATAGCAAAAACACTGATTGAAGACGTACATTTGGAAGAAAGAACATGCGGAGATAAGTTGTCTGAGGCAGCCTGCTTGTTCTCTGCCTGGTTAGTAGCACTCCAATCAAGATGGGGCAGTAAAGCACGTAACATTTAATAGTTTCTCTTAAAAATTTTAAAACTTAAATTGTCTGGTTATATGAGAGTACATCAAGTTTATATTAGTTGTTTAAATAAAAAGCTATTTTTCATTGAAAAAAATTACATAGTATTTTCCTATATTTTAATATCTTTGTCAGAGCCATAGTTGGTTTGCAGAAAAACTGAGCAGGCAGTGCACCAAAGCGCAGCCTACTTTGCCACCCAATTCCTCGTTAACATGTTACAAAATATTGATTATTTGTTATAAAGAAATTGAATCAAATCCATGTTTCTTGCCAATTTCCTTAGCTAACCAATGCATCAGTCAAATCTCCAGCTGCTGGGACACAGAAACTGACACAAGTTGAAGGAGGAGAGATGTGATTCGAGGACTCAGTCCATGTGGCCTAGCTGGGAAGTAGACATGGCGTGGCGTGGTATGTGGGCATGCCAGAGAAAGGCTGCCCACCTTTTAAGTCTGGGAATCAGACTGCACAGGAAGAACCAGCAGAGGAGACACACCGTGCAAAGGCTCGCCGCTTCCTTAGGCCCTGCCCTCTAACAGCTCAGTAAGCTCCACCTCGCAGACAGATAAGCCCATGGGTGAGGACAGCACCCTCTCCTCCAATCGCCTTCCAAAATCCCGTGCCTGAATGTACGAGAGCCTGGGGAATGCTCTAGATGTACAACACAGCACTGAGTGCCCTTCATCCCATC
This sequence comes from Ctenomys sociabilis, assembly GCA_004027165.1. Classification (NCBI taxonomy): domain Eukaryota; kingdom Metazoa; phylum Chordata; class Mammalia; order Rodentia; family Ctenomyidae; genus Ctenomys; species Ctenomys sociabilis. The sequence goes on along the minus strand of PVKA01011636.1, from coordinate 32,265 downwards.
TGGGGCCCCACCAAGACATCACACTGCACATGCCTGCTGTATCCCCTCAGCCTCCTCTTGCTTGCGGTACTGTAACTGAGCACTGTGGAGATATTTCATAGAATTTACTTTCCAAATTTTTCTGATTTTTGATTCCATAATTACACTGGGTCAGCACATTGTATCAAAGGTGCATGATATTAATTGGATTTAAAACTCTTGATGTTGCCATTTATCACTTTGCTAAGACAGTCTATCAGGTGTCTTGGCCAAAGTTGCTCTTTTTCCAACCTTTCTGCATAGAGAAGTGTTAGAAATCACCACGGGTGATCAGTGCCCAAGGGAAGTAGGGGCTGCTCTACTTCCTCGAGGTGGAGAATCTATACACCACATCTGAAATGCTGTATGAGACACTGGAATTGTTCTCTCCGTTTATTCAATCATTTTTGTACTGTGGGATACAAATTAGTGCTCTTGGATTATTAATATACAAGGAGTGTTCCAATCTTGTCACTTGGCCCTAGTTTCATGTACTGGAGAATGGAATGAGAAGATGTTGCTGAGCGTGAACTCTGTTTATCACTTTGTCTCAGTACTTGTTTCTCATTACAGAGACAAAATATCAGACACCCAGAATTAAACAAGAAAGGTTCGCTTAGCTCACGATTTGTAGAAGTTTCACTCCATCATCAGCTGACTCCAAAGCAGATTGGCCCAACACAGGGCTAACTGCTCAGGTTGGCAGAAGACAGCAAGGGCAACGCTAGCAAATGGGGAGAGCACGCCATCATCTCCATGCCTCTCTTGCACAACTAAGGGTGTTCATGAAGCCACGACCCTGCCCCCTTGCTGCATCACTTAGTTAAACTTCTGAATTTCACAGGCTAACATAACACATCAGACATTATACTCTTGGAATATTATTCCTTCTAGTTTTTCTCAGTTGACAGAATAAGGACATATATATGTGCCTATCAACTTGAGTGCATACACACATTCTAGATATTTCCAAATGCAGCCATTTGAAGATACATTAAGCTAAATATGCATTCAGACAGATGTCTTCAATTCTTATTCATTAGCACATAGACCATGCATCACTGATGTCAATAATAAATCCATTGATATCAATGGATTTAAGGTAGGAACTGAAAATATTAGTTTGAAATTATAAAAAGAAAATTATGCTTGAGTCAAAGACCTCTCCAAGTAGGCCTTGGTAAAAATCTATGCATGTAGACACTGATATGTTTGTAGTTTTATATGGAACTGTATAAAACAGTGATATGATGGTCCGTGTACTATAACTTGAAGTTTTTAACGACTCTGACTGTTTGTAGCTTCTGAAATCACATTGCTTGTTTAAGACTTTGGTCTAAAGCATTCTTGGTCTTTATGGTCTCCCTCTCTTCTTCAAAATGAAAACGTATCTAGAAAGAATATCTTACATCCAGTTAGAGGTGCAAGAGTACCTTTATAGGAATGTTAATTGTTGATTGTACAAAAAAGCTAAGACTAGTTGAGAATTTCATTTGGATTGTAGGAAGATTATAGATGGAGACTGAAAATACACCTGCAGTGTGGGTTTACAAACTTGAACAGACTAAATGAGGTCTAAAGTCAGTGTCTCAACACCTACACATTGTAGTTTAATCCATACTAGTTTAAGTATCGTCAGATTAAATTAGTCAACATAATGAGTTATCTGTGATTAACTGAACATTCAGTAAGTCTGAAGACATTATTGAAAAATATCAAATAAAATAGTACAGCTGAATTTGGTCAAGTAATTAGTATCGACGACTGTTTATTGATTTTCAAAATCAATAAAGTCAGTAAGAGTTGGGGTTTATAAATCAAAGGAGCAAGAGTTAATATTGAAGTAATTATTGTCTTATGAAAGGCATGGGTGTCAGACCTCAGCCCTGGCAGCCGGGGTGTGGGGCGCACTGGCTGACAAGAGTGCGCCGCCTGGCTGGACGCAGCAGCATCTTCACTGAACAATGGAGGTCAGAAGAATCCAAAGCAACTGCACATGATAGATGCTGCACTCTTCTGTAATGAACCATAGAAACTTTAAGTGTGTGTTAGAAGAATCCAATTAAAATTGGCTTCAGGAAGGAAAAGCTCACATCTAGCGCATCGATCTATTTCTGAGTTTATGAAGGATCAATGTAGGGTAGTCGATGTCCAACCACTACTTTCAAATACGTGTAACTTCTCCACCTCCCTGTGCTCCTGACTCTCCTGTGTTCTCTGGCTGTCTCCCATCTTCCTGAATCCGTTATAAATATTTTGGTGGACACTTATGGATGCTATTTGTTCTATTAATGAAGATTGAAGGCAAGTAAAAGAAGTAATAAAAATACCTCTCTTTTTTTCTAAATTCCATTTTGCTACATTGCATGAAAAATTGTCTGTTTGTTCAGGAACCTCAGACAATACTGAGGTTGGCCAGTGTTGAGTTATGGCCAGAATCAAAACTACAGTGAAGATAGTAAGCACCAGTGAGAGTAGAAGAGTGCGGCTGCAGTGCCTGGAAGAAGACACAAGGCTAAGAGGGCAGATATCACCTTCATGAAGAGCTTGCAGTTTGAAGCCAGAGACACAGGCTGCTGCGGCAGTCCTGGGGAGCAGCTTTGTTTTGCTGTCTCTGTGGCCTGCAGGCAGCCTTCATCACCAACATCTGAAGTGTTTGCTGAATGCATGTTCTTGTATTGAGCCAGCTTCCTTCAGGTAGACAGGAATGAGTTAATTACTTGTTGCCAAGAGCAGAGACAAGCACTGGCCTTTGTGAGGGAGGGACAGAGCACAGTGCTGGACTCTCTTTATTGACCTGCATCAATTCCTCTGCAACTTGGGCAGCCAGAGGGAGAGAACAAGAGGCCAGCAGGAGACTCCTGGGGTAGAATTTCAGAGACATTCTGAGAAGATCTGGGTGTTCGGTTTTCTTCTCCCTTTCTCCAGGCACAGCATTTTTGCACACAAAATTCATCACTAAGTAAGAGAGGGGTCTTCTGCAACATAAGAGGAAGGGAGAAGGGACTTCAGGGGTGGTGTTTTTTTTTTTTTTTTTTTTTTTTTTTTTTTTTTTTTTTTTTTTTTTTTTTTT
>PVKA01011636.1:0-29074 GCA_004027165.1 Ctenomys sociabilis | reverse complement strand
GGGGTGGTGTTTTGATGTAATCCCCTGGAGAAGCGTCTGTTCCAGAGAACTCTTAATAGGCAAAGTCTGGTGGATAGCGATGCTTTTGTGAAAGTGACTATCTTTTTTCATATTCTCCCTCCCCAGGAAGCCAGACACTAACAAAAGGCTTCTCATTTGATCCCTCCTGTCCTTTGATCCAAGGGTCTGGTTGTCAGTGCCTTGCCATCTTCAGGCAGGAAGTCTGGGTGAGCCCTGCACAGCCTTGCTGTGGAGCTGCCCATCCACTGAGGGTCACAGCTGAGCACTCTTAGGTCCTACGTTCACAGGCTCTCCCGGTTTCTCCTGCATAGCACTCACTCATTTACAAGTCTATTTTTATTTCTTTTCCTGGTGATCTATAAACATAAAAATACACTTTATTCTATTAGTACTGTAATCCACATTGTACTTACTAGGACTCAGTGAATGCTTGGCTATTTACTCTTTGCATTCCTAATATGGACGTGATTAACTCAATAACCCAAGCTTGTATTAGTCTAATTGTCCCCTCATTATTTACCCACCATCTCACATTTGCAAGAGGCAATTAACCAATTAATATTAGATCAAGGTACAAAGACAAAGTGGTTCATTACATTTCTTAAGTTGTCTTTGACTGCCTGCAGTGATGGAGAGAAAGAGTCCAGACACGGGCTCACCTCACTGTCTGACCAACCTGCCAAGAGCGACCAAAGCTTCTAGAGCATTCACTACTTCTGCTGAACATCTCAATTGCTGGGCATAGTGAATCAGATGGAAGAACCAGAAGGACGCATTTTATGCTGCAGTGGTAAGTTAGTGGGGAGGAGTGGCCTGTTTATGGGGTGTGTCCTTTGGTAAAGCTGAGATTCACTGTGTAGGAAATCCACTGCAAATCATGGCACATGTGCCCTGCAATGCAGCATTCTGTGAGCGAAACCAGAAAGGACAAGATAGCTCTGTAAACCCAGCACCTGTCCACAGCAGGAAGCGCAAGTCACCCAGAGCTTGTCACTGGGGGGAGGAGTCACTCCAAAACAGCTCAGTGACTGCAGAGTCCTGAGAGATATTCCTAACATGACTGTTTCCTTAATCCGAATCACATCATCCTCATTTTCAGGATGATCACGCTACCCCTTCAAGGAATGGGTCTCAGAGGTACAGAACACCAGTGGTGTTTCTGATCGCCCACTATTGGAAGTAATAACAGCCGCTTTATAAATTAACTTAATGTTTCTTCTCACATGCTCAAGTTAAGCCAAAGTCTCCACCCCACATGCCCCTTCTGAGTGTTCCCATTTGAGAAATATCAGACTGTCAGGCACAGTGGCATGATGACTCACTGCCTTTAGTATGTTAGGGAGGCCACTTGGACCGCAGGAGACATGAGGTGGGCAGGTGTTTGAGAAGCTTCTCTGTGCATCGGAGGGAACACATCTGAAGGAAACTCTTCCCATGTGAATCAGTCCAACCTTCCCCAGGAAGAGGAGGTTTCACTTTAATCCAGTTGATGATCTGCTCAGGAACTGCCACACAAACAATGAAACCACCTTAGATTTCTGTTTATAAGCAATGGCCATCTGCAGTTGCTAGTGGCCCAGATCTCCCCCCACACACCCCCGCTCCATTAATCCACAGGCCTTAAGACAGGAAAAGAAGGGGAGTCGGGTAGCAGCAGGAGTTTTCCACATTAACTTACATGAAAAGAACCAGGACAATAAGGAGGAAGATGGAGGGAAGAAGAGAGCATCCCTCCCACTGCCTCTGCTGCTTTTGCTTCCATTTCTTCTCTACTTTCTCTTGCTCATCCTCCTCTCACATTTTTTAAAATTTTATTTTATTTTTGTCTTTTTGAGACATGGTCTTACTATGTTCAGGCTGGCCTTGTACCCACTTTGTAACCCAGGCTGTTCTTGAACTCACAGCAGTCTTCCTCCCCCAGCCTTCCAAGTGCTGGGATTACAGGTAGGTGCCACCATGCCCAGGCTGCCTGCTACCACTTTGCTAACCACTTTCAGCCCTGTGACATTTGCTGACTTTACAACCTAATATGAAGTTTTGTCCTGCATTTTTTTTTTTTTTTTGGAGCCTGCTCAGCCTGCCCTGGGAGTGGGACTGGAGTGGTATGTGGTGCTGGGGATTGAATCGTGGTCCCTGTGGTCAGTTAAGCTTATCTAAGCAGGCATTTTAGATGGCTGAACTTCTCGCCAGCCTTCATCCTGCATTTTAATTCAAAGAACGACTGCGTCAACCAGATCATTGTATTTTTCCACTTTGATGTTGGTTTTATTTTAATTCTTATTTATTTATTTTATTTATTTATTTATTTTTGTGGAACTGGGGATTGAGCTCAGGCCCTTGCACTTGCCAGGTAAGCGTTTATTCTGCTGAGCCATCTCCTGGCCCCTGGTGTTGGTTTTAGAGGTCTCCCATATCACGATCTGTTATATTCCTACTAACCAGCATGTAACATTTGTACACATCCATGGGGTGCTGAGTGATACCTCATAGCTGTACAAAGCGATGGATATGCTAAACTCCTTGATTTGATTATTGCACAAAATGCCGTTTTTGTGATTTGAGCCGACTGACACCTAGGTGTGCATTCATTTCCAGAGAAAGAATCCTAAGAGGTCACATGAGCACTGAGTCCTGGGGTCAATTCCAGAGAGGAACGTAGAGTTATTGGCACCATGTATATCTCTGAAGTGTTTTCCCAGGGGAATTTTGGTATGTTCCTAATAAGCCTACTTCTTGGTGTGAGCACCCAGCACTTGTACAAAACACAGCAACGAAAAAGACAGCGTGTGACTGTGGAGAGAATATTGAGTTAAGCGACAGAAGGACAGAAGCGGGCTGCGCGGCTGCCTTGCTGCGGGGAGACGCGGGCCTAGTCAGGGCTGAGGTAGACACACAAGACGCCCTTCCCACTCCCGCGTCTTTCTCTGCCTCCTGGCTGCCAGCACGTGGGCTGAGTTTTCTCCACTCTGCCCTTCTGCTGTAGGTTTTCTGCCTTGAAGCCAGCCGAGCAGATGTCTATAAACTGTGGGTTGCGGCATTGCAGCTCAAGGCTGGGAAAGTGACCGAGACAGGGGTGCAGGGTCTTCTGCAGTGGAGGCTGCACTTTAGCGGGGAGCAGCATGACTCAAAGCCAGCCAGAACTTTTCCGATGTCATGTACTCTGTAGAAGGTGCGATCGTTTACTGTCCCTTCCAAACAGTGTCAAAATTCTGCTGACCGCGCCTTACTGAACACTGACCAGTGAGTGGCTGGAGCTAGAGCAAACGTCTGCACCGGCCTCCTCAATCCCAGTACTCAGGGAAGCATCTATCAGGACCCCGCCTGCAGGTCAGGGAGCATACACACCGAGCACCTATGCAGGGAACTTCCTTGGCAGTGTTTGACCGCAGGGTTCAGTCCAGTTCTTCCGGTTCTGAGGCCCAGGTGCTCTGCCATGACCCTGCAGACAGGGATCAACGCAACAGATGGTGAGTCCATGCCTGGGACTCTCTGAAGTCACCCCCTGGACAAGGAAACGATCTGAACCTTGTTTTATTTTCTTGCAAAGCATTGTCGTTTTCCCTATGACCCCATAGGGAGGCTCAGAAAGATGGCATTTGATTTAAAGAGGAATTATTTGAAACAGTTAAGCCTCAGAGAAACTATTGTTTTAGAACCATTTTCTTTTTAAAGACTGTAAGAAATCTTATTTATAGTGTTTAATTTCACTTATTTTATTAACATGACTGAGGTAGTATTTTTACTTTTCTGTTATAACCTGCTGATTTCTTAGGCTGTATTATTTTATGATGCATCCTTTAATTTTTTCCATTATTTCACACTGGGTGTTTTAATAGGTTTTTGAGAAAATTTCTTTTTCTTTCTCAGAAAAAGGTTTTTTTTTTTTCTTGGAAAGGTTTGCTTTGGTATGTTTCCAGCTGCGGAATATTCTCTCAAGCTATATCAAAGGTTGTTAGTTCTCTGTTCTTTCCTATAGGTCTATGGAGATGAGCTCTTAATATTTATTTCTAAGGGCTGTTTTCTCTGTTTATATCCTGCTGTTGAAATGAGCAGCTCAATAAACTCCTTAATGAAGATGGTTGAAGCATTTCCTTTAGCTTTCATTTCAATTGCTTTGAGATGACAGTGTGGTAAACAGTCTTGGTGCTTTTAAAACTTTCCCTGAACTTGAAATTCCCTAGTAAATAATCCTGAGATCATTAATTGGCAGGAAGAGTCACAGATCTTGCAATTATACTGTTCTCAGCAAACAATCATGCTTTTAAGATTTTGTTATCTCTGGAATAAGTTGTCCTAAATTCAGTCTCCATAAGGCTTTAGTGATAAAGGCTACATCTGGGCTGAAGATCCATTTTACGTTGTTCTCCAGTGGAGTGTGCGCTCTGATTCCATGACAGCAAGTCAGGAACTACCTCAGCAGCAGAAAATTGGTGGAGGAAACGGGGAGATCTGCAGGATACCTGGGGGGGGGGGGCTCACAGCACTATTACTTTTACTGCTTCGTATTATTTTCTTTATTAGATCACCCAGTAAATTTCAGTTAAAGTACATTTCAAAAATATAGTCTAAGAAAGTTGGAACTGTATCCCGTTGAGTTCCCTCTACCCACTGACAGATGTTGACTGTGTGTCTACTACCCCTGTGGAATAAACCTAATGCCAGAACAAAATTAATGTAAATTTTACTGATGATGCCCTATTCTCCAAAACCAGAAATCTCACCTCCTTAAAGATAGATATCTTTCCTCTAGGTATATGTACATCCCGTAGAAATTATCAAGCTAAGTAATATCTATCCTCTCTCTCTCTCTCTCTCTCTCTCTCTCTCTCTCTCTCTCTCTCTCTGTTTCTCTCTCTCTCCCTATTGTCTCTTTTATGATTTTAATGTCATACTTTTATGATGAAGGTACTCAAATAATAGGGTTATATTGAAAAACATCTTCCTAATTAAGTAAATGTCACCCTTCATATGAGTGATGTAAGTACAAGATATAGAGCTGGGAAGATGGAAGAAATCTCGTTGGAAAGCCAGATCTATATTTTGTTACATGAGCTGAATGGGGAAGACCTAGAAGGACCTTTGCATTCCATGGCCCTGGTGGGGCACTGTCAGCCATAGCCCTGTTTGCCTTCTAGGGTCTCCAGATGGGCATGAGAGGAACCGGTCCTGGCAGTCTCTGGAATGCCCCAGCTCCATTTATCTGAGTACACTGGTCAAGAAGTACACGTCCTTCATTTAATAATTTATTAATTCACCTTCCTGCTAAAAAGGTAATACTTGAAAAGCATGGAAAGTGGTCTTTTGTCATTGAGGAGACTGCAATTGTTGGACTCTATCGTGAAGATTTAGTTTTAGCCCCATGAAGTCATCCATAAGTCCCCTTCTCCTGTGCATTGCACTGGAGACTATCTTCTCAATCCCATGGCCTTATTTTATACCACTGCTTTCCTCTTAGGCTCAGGGCTCACCAAAGCCTTGATCCATATGTCACCAACTGTTCTCAAGGAAGGCAGAGGATCTGCCTGAGACCTGAATTTGTGCAAATAATTATTGTCAGGAATTGTTTCTAATTGCATAAAAACAAGATCACTGTTACTAGTAGTAGATCACTAGTACTAGATTTTATTCTGACTGTCTTACTCATGTAATAGAGAGTTACTATTTTCTCATCCATAACATTGAAAGACCCATTCATATACTTATTCATTTGGAAATATTTATTGAGCGTCTACCTTGGGAGTAATGGTGGCCCAAACATGAGCACTGTATCAGTGAACTAAGCAGGGGAACTCCACGCTTCCAGAGCAGGCCCAAGGAGAAAGAAGGCATGTCCCTTTCCTTGAGAATTTTAAAGCCACTAGAAAACAAAGAAAAAGATAAGCTCTCAACTAGACAAATAAGAGCAATTAAAATAAACTCTCTTCACTCAATATTTGCTGTAAGAAATGATTAATTATGTACATGACTTTAGTAAATAAAGAGGTAGAAGATAATATAAACATAGTCGGATTGTGCATAACAGTGCTTCGGCTAATGAGGGATCACAGATTGTGGTGGTCCCATAGATAATGGTGTGGCCAAGGTACACAGTAGGCTACACCATCTGGGTTTATGCCAGGACCATCATGTCAGGATGAGCAGGATAAAGAAGTCACCCAGCACCCTGTTTCTCAGAATGTATCACTATCACGAACAGTGATGTACATGGGTACCTATGCAATCATTCCTCATGAAAACTCTATTAATCTCATCAGAAATTGAGAGTAACTCATTCATAAAGTCATTGAAATGCCACTACACAAGGGGCCTGACGCAGATCCATTAAGCCTCAGGCATGAGTGGCACTTCCGCTGGTGGCCTCATCTCCTATTCAAGTCCATCACCACTCGCCCACCTAGTGTCACACCCCACAGCACAAACAGGGTGACTTTACGGAACTGGGCTCTGCTGGGCTCCACCCTGCTACTTAGGCTGAAACCATATTCATACTGTGCTTCTTATTTCATTCCTTTCCCCTGTCATCATTATAGTTCTCTACATGGGGAGAAACTTGTGTGGTTCATAAGCATCTTATAAAGGAGAGAGTTAAAAGTACTTTTATTTTAGATAAAAGTTAATGGCTTGGAATTTGATTTCATTATACCTTAATGCTTTGAAAATGTATGCCGCTGATGTATGTATGGGGTACCATAGAAAAATCATTAGGCAACCTTGAAATACCTTTTGCGACTACAACATGGAGGGACTTAGCAAACTGAAAGTAACGCCTTTACTTGGGGCAGAAGCTGTCCATTCCATCTGAGCTCCAGCCCTTTTGTTTTATCCTAGGTGCCTGCACCCATCTGAATTACCTACATGCCTGGAAGACAAAAAGACATATACCTCTGACATAAACAGATAATTAAAAATATTTTCCCAGTCCACAAATTTGATTCAAAATAGCATGATTTCTCTTTTCAAGTACATATCCAATTTAAACTATGAACTCAGAGAAAATTGTATTTGGCTTGTTTAAGTATATATTTGCCAGAGAATTTAGCAGACGTGTCTAAAGAGAGTCCTAGCACTTGGGTGTCCATGCCGTGTTAAAGTAAATTCTCACCAAATTTTATACTTCAGATCAAGTTATATGAAGCATGAGCAAATATTCATAATCAAAACCAAAATAAGAGTACCAAATAATATAACAAATCTTAGCAGCACAAACCCTAAAGCTACCCTGTGACATGCTGGATAATGCTCAAAGCCCTATCAAAATAAAAACTTTAATGAACTATGGTGTTTACAGTACATGTATAAAGCTCAGCAAGAAGATAATATTTTCTGGTACCTTCAAATTACTTTAGACATTCATATTGCTTATTACAAAGAATGCATACAATCATTTTCCTACAGAAAAAATAGTCTCTCTGAAATTGAATTTGAAGATTCCAGCAACTTAAAAGAAATAAATGTTAGGCAACCCCAAATTAGAATTTATCTTCATGCTACTAAACAGGACTTGGAAACAGTTTATGGACAGTTATTATGGAATTAAAATGAGAGGTTGATCAATGGGTGGTGAGTTACACTTAGACTAGAATAGGACCTGGTCTGCTGCCACTCAGTGCCGTGGCTACAGGAAACAATAGCTTACTGTATGCTTCTAAAGCTGAAATGAGTAATTTAAACTTTGCCATAAAGAAATTATAAATATTGAGGATAGAGATATGCTTAATACAATAATTTAAACATCACACAATACAAGCATGTATAAAAACAGACAAAAAGTATAATGAGAAAAGTATAGAGATTTAAAATGTTTTATGCTGTGCTTCATGGAAACTTAGCTCAAAACACTGCAGTAAATGCAAGAGATGAAATAAAAGCTTGCCACTTATGGAAGTGAGGCAATCTTACAGAAAGACGAGAGGAAAAAGAAACCACTAATGGTCAAAAAGCAATTAACAAAGTGGCAGAGGGAGTTTCTTACTTCTGAATATTTTAGATGGGAATATATTAAATTCTTCAACCAAAGAAAATAGAATAGTCAAACAAATAAAAAGGTCAACTATCTGCTGTTTAACAGAGGTTCCTTTCAGCTTTGAGGTGTAGATTACTTGTATCAGAGACAATAGATTTTACATCTGAAACTGTAACAGGAGATAAAGAAGAGAAGTACATAATGCCCCAGGCACCTTTTTAGCATGAAAATTAATATGCACCAAACATAGGCATGCCTAAATATTGGAAACAAATAGTAGCAGACCTGAAAGGAGAAATATATTGTAATGCTGCACCAATAGTGAATTCCAGTATCTTCAATTCGACAGAGGGGACATCATTGAAACAGAATATCAAGAAAGAAACAGAGAGCTTTATAAGAGTTCTAAAATATGCCTAAATAAACACTTTGGAACAGAAACATCTACAGTTCTGTAGCTGTGACAACAGCTACAGAAGAGAGTTGTTTTTAATTTTTTAAATTTATTTATTTATTTATTTGGTGTATAGTCTTGATATACACCTCCTGTCTCAGCCTCCCTGGTGCGGTGATTACAGGCACGAGCCGCCATATCCAGTTTCAGAGGCTGGCATGGCACACAGGGGTTCCTGAGATGGCATGCCATCCAGTACCAGGATTCAAACCTGGGCTCTTGGGCTTGTGAGGCAGGCACTGAAACTGCTGAGCTATCGCTCCAGCCCCAGAGCAAAGATTCTTACATGTACATGGAGCATTCTCTAAAAGAGGTAATATGTCCAATCATAAAACAATTCTTAACATCACTATGGAGATCAAAATCATATCCAGGATCTTTCCAACCACAATGAGATTTGCCATCAGTCACAGTTGTAAAACTGGTACATTAATGAACATGCAGGCAGTAGTCTGCACATCCTGACACAATCCCTGGACCAAAGAAATCAAATCAGATACCAAGCAATTCAAAGAGGAAAGAAAATGCCAGTGCAGTGTACAGAAGCACACAGGATACAGTGAAATCGGCTCCAGGAGGTGAACTTCGGGATAATAAACGCCAGTTCTCGTGGCTTGGCTGTTGGGCACTCTCCAAAGGCATGCTGGTTTTATAGGGGGTGGGCTAGAGAAGCTGTGGTCTCAAGGGATTGGGACTGTTCCCCTAAAAGGGGTATCCGCACCTCAGTCTCCCCCCTCTCTCCCTCCATACCCTCTTTGCTGTGGTAATTTGCCTATCCAGAGGCACCAAAACAATGGAACTAACAAATAATAAAATGAGTTTTCTAAGACAAGCCCACAGAAAACTTTCTTGCATACTAGTTAATGATTGGCTTAGACCTAGAGGCATAGACCAATGGGACTGAATTGAAAGCCCTGGAATAAGCCTACTTGTGCACCCCCAACTGACCTTTGACATGGGTACCATGAATACACATGAAGGAAATAAAGTCTCTTCAACGGCTTCCTGTGGGAAAACTGGATATCCACCTGCAACAGAAGAGGAGAAATTGGATCCTTGTCTTACTTCATTTAAAAAATCAAATAAAAATGGATTAAAGGCTTACATTTAAGACCTGAGACTAGAAAACAGAATAAAGCATAAGGAAAGTTTCCAAGACATAGGCCTTGGCTAGAACCTCCTGGCTGTAACATCAAAGCACAAGCAAGAAATGCAAAAATAAGTGAACGAATCTGTATCAAACTTAAGTTTCCCTGGGAAGCCATCACGAAAGTGGCAGTGCAGCCCACAGAACAGAGAGTACGCTTGCCGACTGCGTCTCCTTCCAGGAAGGTGCCATCCACAGTGTAGAAGCCCAAACCGCTGAATATCCAAAGCTAAATAACCCAATTTAAATATGGACAAAGGATTTGAAAAGATATTTTCTTCTAGAGACGTGCAGATAACCAGCAGGTGTGGAACTGTGAGTCAAAACCACAATGAGATGTCACCGTGCAGCTGCTAAGATAGCTGTTAGCTGAGCATAAACAACACAAACGCTGGTAATGATGTTTAGAAAAGAGGTCTCATGCACACTGTTGGCAGTAGTATGAATCGGTAGCCACTGGGGCCATCAGTTTAGGACAGTGGTGGCAAATGTATGGCATGTGTCCCCAGCAGGCATTTCATGTTTCTGAGAGCTCTAAAAGGTTCTCCAACCCCGTCATAGAGGTTTCTTTACAAACCTCAAAGTAAGCAACTGCAATCCTGGTATATATATTCAGAGGAAAAGAAACTGTTTTACTAGAGTGATACCAGCCCCCCTATGTTCGTTGTGCTTTTACAAGAGTGGAGAAATGGAAGCACCCTAAGTGTTTATCAGTAGGGGGAACAGATAAAGACAGTGTGCAACTCGATAAACCCTCGATCATTTGGCCTTAAACAAGAAGGAAGCCATGTCATTGCGATGACATGGATAATTTCATAGCCATAATGCAGCAGGTCTGCTGAGATACCCCAGTGGCCTAGGCACCTGCCTGGCAAGCACAAGGTCCGAGTTTGATCTCCTGTACCGCATGCTGGGCCCATCCCTTAACCCCTGGCATGCTGTCTAGCCACCAAAATGCAGCATTGTGGCAAATCCCTGTAATCCCAGTGCTGGGGAGGCTGACAGGAGGGGCACTATGAACCCAACTGCTTAGCGAGATGCTGTATCAAAAAAGAAAATAACTTAATACAATAAATCAGGCATAGATGGAAAGTAAAAGCTTCAAACTCATAGAATTGTAGTTTCCAAGGAATAAGGTGTGGGGGAAATTGGGTCCAGAGGAAATTAGGGGTGGAGGGGTTTGTGTATTGATCCTAAGATACAAATTTACAGTTGAATGCTGGTAAGACCTGCAGAACTCACATGTGGCACAGTGTCTATGGATACTGATACTGTAATGTGTACTTAAAATTTGCTGAAAGTGTAGATCTTAAGGGTCACTAGCACATGTGGGAGAAATGCATTGTAAGCCCTGTACATGGGAACTATTTAACAATTCATACATATGAAAACTCAACTACTTAAATATACATGATATATAATTTCTACTTGTAAATTATAACTGTATAAAGCTGAAGCAAAAAGTATTATAATATGTATAGAAGGTGAGACTAGGCACTTAAACACCTTAACAATTTGAGATTCCCTTAGCACTTTATTTTATGAGGGAAAAATGAAATTTTCCATGAACTGGAAAGTTGATTAAAAGTAAAAGTAATAACTCACCCTTTATAACAGACAACTCAAAATTCCCTCAGAAGTGACAATGATCCATGAAGCATGAATGTGATAGATTTCTTTAAAACACAACGTCTGCATGTGCTCTCGGCTCTCCTCTGGGTGGGCTGCATGCTGGCGACATGAAGCGGGCAGGATGGCCTCGTTATCTTAGCCACACCCACTTGGACTTGAGGGCGAAGGTTGTCCCTACTTTAAGAATATTTTGTCAGGGAGCAACTTTCAGAAAGAAACATGCATGCTCTCTCTTTTCTTCACTGTGAGAGAAATACTATACCATGTACACTTGAAGCACATCGATCTAGCATGTGAGGGGCTTTTGGAGATGAAAATCTTGCATCTCACATTACAGGATTCGTATGGATGTCAGATTGCCAAGTGAATACAGTATCTTCGAGAATTAAATCATCCTAATTTACATATAATCCGTATTCTGAGAGCCAGATTGTATTCACAGTCCCACATGACTTTGAGCAGTGCACCCTTCCTTCCCTGTGCCCTGGAGGCCCCTCCACCACATCGCTGCCATGCATTTCACCTGCACTTTCTTGCAGTTCTCGGTCGCATCAACATTCTTCTTGGAAATTTCTAAAGCACATGTCTTCTGCTGTGACAGAGAATTTTCCATGTCCATTTTAAGTTTAATATTTCTCAGTGTAACTGTCTACAAGTATGCTTTATAGTGCCATTTTCTAGTTCTCTTAGTGAGATCGATGGTTTTCCTTGGGTAATTGAAGCAAAGTTATCCATTTGTATCATCTAAGAGTCAAAACTCTGATTTCTGTGGAAAACTCCATGTGGTGACAGTTTCCTGAAGCCTCTTTAGATTGCTTCCTTCTAATAAAAATATTTGCTCTTATGTCTTAGAATCGTAACGATAACACTGTGTGCTGCCTGAAATAGACTGTGTTCATTTTTATACATTATCTTATACATTCCTCACAACCAGGAACATAAAATGAACCATCCTCCTTCTATTTTATTAAAAGGTTAAAAAAGCTCAGAAACAATAGCTGAAAGTGTTTGGAAATCCCATACACTAGATGTAGACACCCTGGGGCTAGATTTTTCAGAGCAATAACTGCTGACTATATCTTTTAATACAGATGGTTTCGTTTTTTGAGGGGGTATCATTGCCACAGAGTCCAGCCCAGCCTCTACCTCAAGTGATTCTCCTGCCTCAGCCACCCAAGTGCCCGGATTAAAGTGTGTGCCGCATACCTGGATAATTCCTACTGCAAGGCATCCTGTACATTCAGTCCTAAAAACTCTGTTTCTCTTTTGATTCTAAATTACATTTAATTATAGGATTTTATTTTAATAAAATATAATCATTTCCTTCACAACGTCTATGTGCTTGGTTCCAGGAAAAATAAAGATTCACTAAATTATCAAATGCCAGTAATCATTTTATGTAAGCCAGTAATGTCCTACATTTATAAATATCTGGAAGTATATTTAAATTTTCAACAAGTCTACTCTACTTCTAGCAAGAGGGCAAGCAAGTACGGACACAGAACAGACTTGGGGTCTGCCTGTGAAAGCTTTCCAGCTAATGAGACAAATGAGAAGAAAACTCACAGGAAGTTGTTCATAGAGAGCATCTGAAATTGAATTATTTTGCAGTTTATCCCAAAACTTAATTTGGTGTATTTCCCCTGAGGTAATGAAACTAGAAAGTGGCAGAGTCAGACCTGAACTGGGTTTCCAGACAGACGCCAGCTGCAGGCTGCTTCCGCTCCCTGTGCTGGGGACGGAGAAAGGGGAGGTCGCCCGTCCTCAGGAACCACCAAGCCTTGCACCCATGGGCCTGTGTCAGCCAGGGCTGTGCACCCAGGGTCACTGCTGTGTCAGGCTTTAGACAGCGAAAAGTCCGAGACTATACTCACTGGCCTTAGTATTCAATCCTGGCTGAATATGCCACTCTCTAGCCAAACAAACCAAACCCAAAACGAGAGAAATGTGCCAACATAAACTTTGAAATCCAAAGTTTAAAAACACTGGAATTACTGTCATGTAGCACTCCAAGGTAAATGTTGTCACACTGGGCCAGACCGTTACCTCAGGAGAAGCCGGAGCTGTGGGAGAAGTAGATGGAAAATCGCTCAGTGTCACTAACCAGTCCTTATGGACAATAGCACAGGCTTTCTCTTGCTTGTGCAATGTTCTAGTCCACTTCCTCCTCTAACTGAAACCTGTATTTGAGATGGGCATGCAGCTTCCAGCCAGAACCTATGATTCCCATAGATCCCGACCCATAATAACCAGTGCCATTGTGACCAGTCCTGTCATTTCCAGACCAAGTTGGTGTAATCAACTCCCCCTTGCAGTGCTGCCTCTCACCCGCATTGCTGAGGGTTAGCTTCACACTGTTCAAATCCAGTTGAGTCTTGTCTTTGCTCAAAGTGCTTTTAGCGTATTTTGTGACTCTGAAGGCTAACACCTTTAACTGGGTCCACACAGGCCTTCGGTGTGAGAGCCAGGGTCCTCTTTCCAGATCTCTCCTTTTGCTTTGGTTTCCTCAGTATCTCCTGAGCTATGACCAGTGCTTCACCAGGCTTCCTTCTTGCAGAAAAGGGGGATCTTGTTGACATTCCAGCACTCCAGTAGATGACTTCTTCTTAGCTAATGGCGAATCTCTGGAGGTGCCAAGCTGCCAGGGTGCCAGGAAAGACTCCACCCAGGAAGCCTCATAAAACACAGTGTCTTTAAATTTTTATGGCCTGAGATGTCCTGGGAGACTCCCACAAGGGATGAAACTGGAAAGGCCAGGGCCTTGACCAGAGCTCTCCATCATGTGCTTCTTGGTCTGCTCAGAGACACTTACTCATCATTTCAGAAGTTTTGAAGCAACTCCTATCCCACCCCTTCTTCCTGGGAAGAAGCCAGTCTTCCCTGATGCATTTTCAAAAAGCATTACATGTACTCCCACTTTATATCTCTTATAATATTTTCTCATGGCTGATGATTTCCATAACCTATACCTGTCCTTCCACAGCAGAGGGCCACTTTTTGTGTATCCTTGGTGTTTGCAAGAAAGCTCAAACAATGTAGGTAGTCAGTGTGAATTTTTTCTTTTCTTTTTTTTTCCATTTATTTTTATTTTATTAAAATACAAATGTCAATCAGACAGTTTCAAGACACCTTAACCATACAGAGTCGATGAATTAATGCATTGCAAACTGTTTTCATAACGTTTTGGTATTGTACAAGGTGCATACATGAAATTATATTTACAGGTTTTTTATACCTGAATTATATCAAAAATTCAATAATTATTTACCTAGTGGATGACCATAGCACTAAAAGCCGACATAATATCCTGTCCCACCACCAATAGTGCAGATCTTGCCTCTCATAGAATTATGTAGAAGCACAGCGTTATCTATCCCAACTGTACTGTCTGTCAGTGTGCATTTGATTGCTGCTTGTAGCAGTCTGCAAATTTATAAGCTGGCAGTGATTTCACACCAGGAGCATCACTTCCTTTTCTCTTTCCTCCCTTGCTAGCACATCCTCAAACCTGGGGAAGTCCACTAAGCAGTAAGAGACCAAGAAAACCCTTCTCCAACTGCAAGCAGCAAGTTGAAATCCTTGATGCAAATACTTTCTTATAATCCATCTTGGAACTGAGTCACATAATGCCTTCAAGATTCAGGCAGACTGGGATGGAGGTCGTATGGTCATTGTTATTAAATTTAATGATCTTAATTGATACTCAGAATGAATTTGCAAAGTACATGGTCTTATTATTCTAATTTTATTGTTACTAAAATATATTTTAGCTAGCCAGTAGCCGCCATTAGCTAAGATTTACTACTTAGAGATCTCAACGTTCTTAGCTCTGCTACAATCCACAAAGTGATACAATCGTTATCTTTGAAAGGCTGTTTTTAATCTTCTCAATGGAATGCTGACATATGCTTCCTAAAGCCTATTAGAAATCATTAACCTGGCTCATGGAACATCTGCTACTTAATGAAGACAGTAGATTCTGTGAAAAGCCACATCATTGTAAATCAGTTCTTCCACCTACTACCAACGATCTACCAGAAACATTCAAGCCAAAGCTAGAACATTCTACAGCTAGTCAAATCACCTACATCTTCCTCCCACTTTCCTTTTCTCTGTGATGCACTGAGATTCCAGAGAGAAGACACTGACCCATGAACCTTTCCTCGGATGCTTATGTGCCTTAAATTGATTATATAGTAAGGAAAAAATGTATCCCAGAAAGGTTAAGAACATTCATTTCACTAACTGGTTTAGTATCAGCAGAAGTAATCATATAAAATGATATTGTTAGCTGGAAAGTCCTGCTTTATTATAAAATATCTTGCCCATGATCTTGACACTGCATCTAAAAATTGAAAATCATATCCTTTTCCTCATTGTGCTGAGACTCTCAAGTCTCCAAGGATGCTTTTTAACAGTGACCGGTTGCCCTTGAAGTCTTAATCCGTTGTCTGTTATTAGGATGTTAATTGGAGAAGTGTTTGTCAGGTCACTCTACAGAGCTGTCCCAGACAAGATTAAAGCAGCAGGTGCAGTGTGCAGATACGCAGATAAGAGGAAGGATGCCAGGCCTGAGTGTGGGACGTGGCCTCCCTGCCACTCCTGCACTGGAGGAGCGAGGACAGCATTCATCGAGAGTCCACTTCCCGCCAGGTGCTCTGCTGAGTAATGTGTTTGTCACTCATTTCATAAGTTCAGCCTTCCTACAGGTGACTACATCATCGTTATTTTATAAATGAGAAACTAGGGTTTTAAAAGGAAAAGTGTGTGCTTCGTGGTCATAGAGTTAGTACAAGTGTCGTTACAAGAATTCGAGCTGGGCATATTTGAGTCCACACCTAGTCTTCCTGGGGTCCATAATCTAGTACCAAATCCACCCCTCCCACCAGTGCAGCTCTTCTTCCTGCACAGGGGAGGGCACCGTGTTCATTTTCTTCTTTATGAAATAGCTGCTGAGGACCCACCACATCACCTGTGAGGCCTTCACTGGCTGCTGGGATACAGCTATAAACAAAATTGAAAAGTACTCATTCTCATCATTTTCCATAACAGTGAGAGTGGGTGCAGTTTTATTAGCTGTGCTTTCTTCTCTGCCTATAAATATTTTAATATTGACAAAAATATAGCACAGCGTACACCCTCCAGTTGACATATTTGCACAATATACTCTACAAGTGACAAACAACTAAAATATCATGTGCTTCAAACATTTTCCCAGCTAGGGAGATAGCTCAGTAGTCTAAATGCCTACCTGGCAAGCATAAAGACCCGGGTTCGATCCCTGCTACCACATTCCATGCTGGCCCTGGAACTGGATGTGCCACACCAGCTACTGAGAGCAGGTGTGTTGGCACATGCCTGGAGAGATCGAGGCAGGAGCACCACTATGAGTCCAAGCTGCGGAGTGAGACCCTATATCATAAAACCCATACTAAGCTACTCTAGTGTTAGAAAACAATTTGTTACCATTTCTACAAATCTTAGTAAGTTTCTTTTCTTTTTTTTCACTTTCTTTTTTTTATTTTTATTTTATTGAAGTAAGTTTCTTTATTCTTTCTTCATTACTATGATTTCTACAAATCTTAGTAAGTTTCTTTATACTTTCTTATCCACTACTTGGCGTAGTGGATAAGAAAATAGTATACATACTAGGAAAGTGACATACATTTTTCTAATTATTTAATTTTAAAATGTAAGAGCGTTTCTATGATTTTATTTTATGATTCTGTAGCACATGTAGCAAATTTTGGCAACTGAAAAATACCATAAACCCTCTAAGAAGTCAAACATTTTATCCCAAGTTTGAAAAACATCCTATATACATAACACTAAAAGGAGGGATTACATAAACACAGGCAGCTTCTGCTATCGGACAGCG
Organism: Ctenomys sociabilis; assembly: GCA_004027165.1. Taxonomy (NCBI): domain Eukaryota; kingdom Metazoa; phylum Chordata; class Mammalia; order Rodentia; family Ctenomyidae; genus Ctenomys; species Ctenomys sociabilis. The sequence continues at coordinate 11,979 of PVKA01011636.1, read as the reverse complement.
TGTGTAGTAATTATTTCTTAGACTCAGCCTTACAGTTACATCGCAGTCTTTGTCATTGCTTTTCTTGAAGCTGTACTAGTAGTTTATTAGTTTAACAGTTATAAGAAATTCATGACTGTAGTATGAAATTCTGTGTAAATTCACAGCTATTACATTAATTGTCCTTCATTTGCCTTATTTTTAAGTGTAGTCATAAAAATTTAAGTGAGGCTTAGAATCTTAGCTAAAGTCAAAAGAACATGAAAACAGTGTCTTGAGGCACAGCTGCAAATAGGAACATAATCAAGGAATATACAAAGACGCTGACCCGTCACATATTGAAAATATAGGTGCTGTTTTCTTGACGTAGTAAGGGAATGGGGACTTGTGAAGATTTTAGGATCAAACACTCAATAAAAACAGTGTTAGGAGATAATGCTTGATCAAAGAAAGTAGCATGTACAAAATTACAGGAGGAAGGAGAACTTTGGGTGGAACTTAACATGAAGAGGGCGAAAGCCTTGAAGGGCCATTCAGTCCGAACAGTGCATGCCAACCCTTTAGACACAAGAGCCTCGTCTCCATGCTACTTAGGAAACTTTGAAAATTAGTTATCATAAAGAAGTTCCACACATGCTTCTCAAAAGCCCTTGTAGCTAAGCCAATAAACCAATTAAACAGCCTGAGCAAATTCTTCACTTTCTGAGAATTTCCTGTACCTTACACGTGCATAAACATTTATGGAAGCATAAAAATTGCTAAAGTGGAAAAATGCACTGTTTGTGAACAGTTTTCCTAACTTTCCATTTCTACAAATTTCATAAAAGTACTCCTGGATAAAGTATCAGCTGGGAAAGAAATAAGGTTGTGCACCGACTATGAAAACGCTAAATTGCTTTAGAAACTGAAATTCCAGTTCTACATACAGTAAGATCCTCTACTGTGCTAGAACTCAGTGGGAGAATTTACTATAAAGAGGAAATACTTTCCTCATAAATAGAATTTCACTTATTAAAACCTGTAACAGACACACACACATGCACACACACATACACTTAAATGTACACTTTCACGGATTTTAAAGAAAATGTTTGATGAAATATATCCAATAAAAATTAGTGAATTTTACAAAATTACCTAAAGATATTTAAACCAAGTACAATGTAATGCTATTTATAAGTCGTTCATCTCGCATGTGCCTTAGGTTTTATAAGGAGCACTAGAGACATAACATCCGGTCAGAGTGGTGAAGGGAACAGGCTCTTCTGCTGGCAATGACCACGGTGCCTGCTGTCTGGAAAGAAAGGGCGAGTGCGTCCTGCAGCCAGGTGCGGCAGGTGCCCACGAGGCCGCCCACTCAACCCCACTTCTAGTCTGCATCCACCTTGCAGAGTCAGCAACTAATACCTCACACTGAGCATATCAGATTCTTAGTCTCAGTTTTATCCAAAATTTTGATGTGGATTTTAAATGCCCTGACTTAATCTGACTTTATTTGATCTGATGTAAGTTATTCCTAAGCTACCCCCCGGCTTCCAGGAAGATGCAGTGTGTTAATTATGCCACTGAGAAGGTGGCTAGAAATTTCAGAATCACTTCTATAATGTCAGAAGATCAAACTCCAATCAAAAAGTATTGGTACAAATATTTTCTGTAACTCTAACATCTAGAAAATGGAAAAAAATAGGGAACAACTATCAAGGGGAAGAGACCTTAATCTTTTTAATTTTTCACACATTAGAACTTTTAAGGGAAGAAAGAACAGAACAGCACAATCCAGAAAAAAAGTTCCCTAGGCAGAAATCAACAGAGAAACAGCAGATTTCAAATACATCCTAGAAAGACTGCACCTCCCAGAGGTCTACGGGCCACGCCTCCTGATGTTTCAGAACACCCATTCTTCTCAGTAGGAATGGAACATTCTCTAAGCTCAAGCATGGGCGTTTAGGCCACAAAACAATTCTTAACATGTGGGAAAAAAATGAAATCATCTTGCATATATTTTCCAATTGAAATACAACACATCTAAATATAAGTAGCAAGACAAATTATCAAAAATATGCAGACATATAAAAATTAAAGAGCCATAATGCATCAAGGAAAAAATTAAGAAAAAATGTTTAATTTTTGAAATGTATGTAAAAGAAGATAAGAAGATCCACAAAGAACCAAGAGTTGGATTGTTATATGATTATAACATATAACATATTTTGCCTATGCAAAATTATATTATATTATATATTATATATAATATGTGCTAAGTCACTCCTTTTTTCCCCATTTCTAAGTTTTAGTTCTAATTTTTTGCTGCAAAGCCATTGAATTACTTAGGGCCTCAATTTATATTTCTGTGGAGGTTGGGCAGGACTGCTGATTCTTGTAAAGGCTGCGTAATAGCTACTGTCCTCTGCTTATATTCTGATCTTTCTTTTGCTAATTCAGGGGACTACACCGTCAACCACATATAGTTTTCAAGGCTAGAGGAAAATCAGCGCGGCGTGGCAGCAGTCCTACTTTGAAACTCAGAGACTGAGCTTCATTCTAGTTTTCAGCTCCGTGAGACAACCTGAGGACAACAGACCGCTTCACTCAGCAGTGTCTTCCTTTTCCTTTGGAGGACATGCAGATGTTACTGAGCTAGATCAAGTCACTGTTCTGAGAGTATTTAACTCAAAGCCCTGCTGTAAGCTCTCCCCACAAGTCTTCTCTTTGACTTACTATTACATTGTCCTATCAGTTGTATTAGACATTATGCAAAAGAACAATTGTTTATGAAATAAATGCCAGATGCTCAAAGGTTGCCATTTCTAGTTAAAGAATCTCATAACATTTTTGTGGGATAAACAGAGATATTTATTGCCATTTAAAAGCCAACAAATTGAAAAGATTAATTACTGTAACCAAGCTAATAAACAGAAAAGCTAGAATCCCAAGCCAGGCATGCTTAACCCAGGGAGAACGACTTTCCTAGAGTTCTCCCTTCCTTTCCTTCACTCCTCTCTTCAGAGTTTCCCCTTCCAATGTAACTAATATTCCCTCACTGTAAATATCCCTAAGTAATTTTTTAAAAAGGACATTCTGTTAAGAATTGAGAAAAATTTTCATACTACGTAAATATGTCCAATCATTGTAAATTTATTTTCTAGAATATATCTGGTAAGAAAAAGGACTAGAACACCTAGCCTGTGGCAAGAGCACTTAAAGAAATGAGTCCTGGGCAAGGGAGACAACTCAGTGGCATAAGTGCCTGCCTGGCAAGTGCAGATCCTGAGTTTGATCCCTGGTATCACATGCCATGCCAGCTCTGGAACTCTGGGCATGCTAAGCAGGTGCCAGAACTGGGCATGTGACACATGCCTGTAATTCCAGCATGAGGAAGTCTGAGTCAGGAGGATCACTATGAGTCTGAGCTGTGTAGTAAGACCCTCTATAAAAAAAAATAAAAGAACAGAAATGTGCCCTTAAATTTATTGTAAAAAATTATATTGTTGCATAAGTCTATTTCATTTTTAGTATTATAATGTTTTTCCGTAAAATTAAGTTCAGAATGTAGGGCCATATTTTTGAATCATGTTTTTGAAGTCATAAACGTTTTACATGCAATTTTAGGAAAATGAATGAATATTTGTTTGGGAAGACCACAACCAAAAATAAGTGAAAGACCAAGATATAGGAGTGTGTGCATGGTCAGAGGGAGTTGAACTCAACTAGAAATTGTCCCAAGCCTGAAGGGAAGAAGTGTATCCTTTATGGAACTTGATCAAAACTTCTGCTATCATTAGCCACAGTCATGGCTGGTGGGCAAAGAACCAAGAGTAATGTTAAGAGCTCTTCCAGGTAGAATTGAGGTTTGCTGAGTGGATATGGAGAAGAAAAACACATACTCTTTTGTTTAGAAGATGCTTCAGTAAGAGCTTTGTTTGGGGTGTTTAACAATTGTTTAAGCAACAAGTTTCCATTAGAAAGTGATGGCGATTTTGCTGACATCCATATCGTGACTGTCGGCATTACCCTAGGATCTGGCGGGATCGTCTCAACTGTCCTGCTATTCCGGGGATGTGGATTCATTCAGAGTGATGAACAGCAGTCCACTGAGTGCATACTTTTACCATCAGAGTTGTTGGAATAGCAGAACATTGATATTCTTAATAGCATTCAGAAGCACAGAGTATGAGAATAAAAATAAGTTGTTGTTAAAGCAACTGGCATAAGTAACACAGAAATCTTAATGTGAGTCCTATATTTTGTGTGCTATGCTTTGTTATGTACTTGTGCTCATTTCCTTGTTGGTCTTCCTTTCACTGCCTGATCAAATATGTGTGCTAAGTCACTTACACTTTGGAGGCTGTGCTTTGTGTTCTTTCTCCAAACTGAAAAAGTCAATTTTTATTAGAAAAAATGTCTTAAACATAGCAGCTCCAAAATATTAAGAAACAAGTTGTTTATGTATTAGTATAAATGACTGTCTTTGCATAGGCAAAATAATGATTTATACTGTTTATAGCTTCTTAGAACGCTTAATTCCAGCAGACTTGACCTACCACATATGTATGTGTACACACACACACATATAAATAACATTTTGAGGCTGGCCAGATATCTCAGTGGATTAAAGCACCTGCTCAGGCCTATGAAGGGGCCGGGGGTCCAGCCCCTGTAGAACTTGTACTAAATACATAAAAAATAAAATAAATACACATTTTTGATTTGTTATGTGTGTGACCATTTGAGACAATTCCTCTCAGTTCCTGGTTCATTGTCCTGTCTGTCTGCAGTCTTGTTCATGAGAAGAAACATACGCAGCTCCTATGCACCATGCCAGCCACAGCAGGTGGACTTCAGACACCACTTAGGAAGCAGAGAGCTCTTGGTGAGAACATAGGTACATCATCTGACCAATTTCAGTAAAGTGTATGTGAAACAATATGTTTTTCATAAACGTTAATATATAATATTAGAAATGGAGTTAACATATTTGCCTCATGTCCCCGTACCTTTTTAATCAACTGGCAGAACTTGAAATGGAGCAGAATTTTAAAAAAGAGGCTAAATCAGAAAGTAATATGAGGAGTTGGCATGATAGCTCAGTGGACTAAGTGCCTGCTTAGGCAAGCAGGAACCAGGGTTCAATCCCGGGCACCACGTACCATGCTGGCTCTGCCTTGGAGCTCACTGAGCTTGCCAACAAGCCCAGGTGTGGTGTCACATCCCTGTAATCCCAGCTCTGGGAAGGCTGAGAAGATGAGGACCACTATAAATCTGAGCTGCATAGTGAGACCATGTATCAAATATGCAAATAAAAAGCAATATGAGGTAAGGCAATCCAAATACAGAGATGGGCTCTATAAAATCTTTGTAGAAAGCATAGATGACAAACAGAATCATTCCAAGTAATAACAGTTTTCTGACTCTGAACTCAAAGCAATCAAATGTGGCCATGTCTTCTCTTAAGTTCTTCAATGATTTGTGCATAGATCTCGCTAAAATCTTGGATCCCAGGGTGAGCTGGAAAAGTATCAGGCACAGCTCTGCAAGGCCCAGGTGGCCCATCGAGTCCAAAAGTCTGAGCAAGTATCAGACGCAGAGAGTGACAGCAGGCTGGAAAGCCAAGGCACATGCATTTCTAGGCCCCTCCAAAGGGAAAACGACAGCATTGTGCAAGCTAATCTTGGGGAGCTGGGACACCACACAGGAAGCTGGCCATGGCTTGCCCCGGAGCACACAAGGGCTCGCACTGCTCACACTCTAGGCCCAAAGGACACCAGCAGCACTGTGAAACAGACGAGCTGGGAAATGGTGTTGCAGCAGAAAGCCTTCAACACGGACCTTCAGTCTTGCTGTCAGCTTCTTTAATCTTATTTAATGCAACCGGGATGAAAAGTCATTAGTCTGTCCCATCTGCTCACATAATTATATAAAACAGGAGAGGCTCTGAGCACCATGCTTGGATATCGCTATCTACACTCACTAATCTCCAGGAGCTTCCATAACTTTTATAGCAAGTTGCGAGTATGGGGAGCAATATTTAATAATAATCAGGGCAAACTGGTTCTATGTGGAAATACATAAGTTACATAAGCGCTCTGAGCATTGCATTCTCTCCATATATAGTGCTACTTTTAGCACTGTGAAGTAGAAGTGTGGTGCACAAAAATGAGACCATCCATGTGAAAATGGGGGTATGGTGAAGAGTGGTCACCTAGGTGCAGAAAAAACATACTACAGCAAGGATTGTGAAGATAATGATGATGACACTATTGCTGTAAGCAGGAGGAGTCCTTATCAGAAGTCTCCTCTTTGGTCTCCCAGTGTTATTATATAAGCCAGGGAGTGGCTGCCTGGCACAAACAAAATGGAACTCAGGAGACACAGAGTACGAAGGCATGAGTGAACACAAAAGCTTCAGTCTGGGACAGATGCCCGTGTCATCTTGTCTCAAGGGGTAAGGTTCATTTTCAGATTTATTAAATGATCAAGCTGAGGCTGCCAGCCTCACATGCATGTGAGCCAGCTCATTCCCAAAGACACTAAGCATTTCGCCCAGGAATATTACGTATGTCTTCAGGAAACAGACGGCCTGGCTGTAGTGCAGTGAGAGGAGACAGGGGAATTTTATTCTAGCCCCAGAATTTCCAGTGCCTATGTAACAAATATGGCCTGGTGGTCACCTCAGAGGAAAAAAATGTTACATTACATTGCAGGAACTCCCTGTAGGTGGCATTTCATCCCTTAGCACATGAGGAAAGACCTGGGCTGTACAGGAATCTTTGTTCCTCACCTCGGCCTACAGTTATGACTGTTTTAGTTTTGCACTTAAAAAGTTTATTATTACATATGCTAGTCCAACTTATTTTCCTTTTATTTAATTTTTACATTCCATTGGAAGGATGTTATACTGATAGATGCAACAAATAATACAGTAGTTAATTACGAATATTTCTGTCCTCCTCAAACGCTTTTCCCAGTCACTCAGAAGCACTGCAACATAATTGTACAAAACATTTGCAACAACCAAGTGCAAGCAGGAAAAAAATGGTTGCGTGCTGGTCACCTGCTCAACTTCACTATAAGATACTTTTTTATTTTTTGTATTTTAAGGAAGGGTTTAAGGGATGTTCAGGGTGTCACTACTAGATCAGACTTGTTTACAGCTTCCCAAGAGCTAGGAATCACAGGCGTACGTCACCACGCCCAGTCTCAAATGCCATCTCAGTGTGCCCCCCGGGGGTGGGACAGGCATATCAGCCCAGGGATCAGAAACCCCTGCTCTTGCGCCTGTTTGCAAGTGCTTTAATCTGCTGAGCTATTTGGTCGGCCCCACTATGAGATACTTGATCAAGTAGAGCATCCCTGGTTTTGCAAGGACTTATTAATGATAAAGTTACATAAAAATAAAAGTCAAGTTCTCTTCACTGCTGGGCTTGGCCCACATCTGCTGTGCTCTGAGCAGTTCTCTCCTCTCGCAGCGCCTGTGTTTGCTTTGTTCCATATGGCTGCCTAGGGCAGGGCCGGGGTTGCTCCCCAGTGGCTCAGCCCCCAAGGCAGGGCTGCAGTGGGAGCCTGCACCCCAGGCACCGGTCAGCAGGACTAAGGGCTAGCTCGCTGCTCTCGGTGCCGGCCAGGTGGGAAGACAAAGCACCTCCATTCCTCCCTGAACCAGTCCCTGTTACCAGCTCTTGAGAAAGTTAGCTGTAAAACAGCCTCAGATGGAACACCAGTGCATTGCTATCTTGGCAAAACTGGTTTCAAAGACAATTCTCGCCATGACATTCAGCATTCTTCACAAGAGATACATGTGAGAAATTCTTCTAGCTTGGACTCTAAGTTACCTCCTGATTAATTAATATACATTCACAAAGCCTGTAGCCTCCTCTATTTACTCTACCTCTAGGAATCTCAAAGAGAAGCTCTCAGATATTCAGAGTAGCTTTAAAAAGTTAAAAGAATGTGTGTTATGATTGTGTTTTTCCCTTCCTCTCCATTACTGGATTCTGTTATTTCATTTCTAATCTAATGTAACAAAATGCAATTTACATACCATAAATATTTTAATGTTATGATTTATGTATTTTAATTGTAATGCATTTACCATACTGGGCATTAGAGGATGGTTTCATGTACTTCTTTGAATGTTAGAGGTTTTAGTGTTTGGATTATTAGTCACTGCATGGAACAAGCATATGGGTTTTAGGATCTTGTTGTTTGTAGATTTTTTTGAAGAAAGGACAAAGGGTACAATTTGCTGCATAACCTTCCACCATTGTCTCCTTATTTTCAAACTTACACTGAGCATGGTGCATGGGATGCAAAGAGCTAATGCAGCTATTATAAATAAATGAAAGTCTCACATAAATCAATCACTTTAGATGATAATCATCACCTTTGTTCATATCAGACTAATAAAAGATTGATCTTTGACAGAGCTCTGAGAAAAATTATTCCAAATGCCTTGCTATTATATAAAGGCTTTTTGACTAAAAAGACAATGTGTGAATTGGTTTTTAAAGAAGTGTGGGTAATTATTTGGGAAAACTCCATCATGATAAAAGGTACTTTGTGAATCTTGCCAAACCAGAACTGCTTGGCTCATTTGTACAGTGATGTGACAAGAAGAATATTTACATGCATTTGAGAATATCAGTATAAAATTTCAACATGAATGACTAATATGTGTCTTAAATTCATACACATTCTGTGGACATTTCTCCCAACTTCACTGGCTATTTTATTATTAACTGTATAAGAAAGAAAATGTCTTTATTCTGTTATGTAGTCTGATAAGATACAGGTTTTTAACAAGGCAACGATCAAAAATGATACCTTACTGGGCATCTATCATTTCTGTTTATTTGTATGTATTTCTGAGACAAAATACAGATTCCAACTCATTGACAAAAAGAAGAAAGACAACTTGTTTTCCTCTCCATGACTACAACAGAATGAAAGGTTAGGAAAGATGGAATTCTAATAAGTGATCCTTTGCATAGTGACACTTGTTTTGTTAAATGATGGTGTTTCTATGCAATGCTGTTTTTTCACCTAACAAAACTTAATACTCAATGTGAGTAATAGCAATTTTAGAACAGAGGCTTTTCTTCCACAATTTCTCTGTGACTTAGAAAAGAAATATTCGTTAAAGTATCTAGAAAATGGTATAGAAAATAAGACACTTTCCAGTGTCATGAAGCGGCTCCATCACTCACTGGAGAGGCAAGCTTCAATAGTTGAGTTGGATGAGAGTACCTTCAGGAGAGAGAAAAAAAAAACCTTAGTCAGTGAACTGAGGGCCAATACTCATAGCCTTAAGAGGAGGTATTCTACGCTGAAGCCAAATGCAGAACCATTTTCTATGAGAGCTGAATTTCTGTACCCTAAGAAAATCACCCATAAATTCTCCCAACAAATGACCCAAAGGCCTGATTCTCTATGTAAAGCATTACTTGGGCTTCATTGATTATGAGAAACATCAATTTGATAATGGTTTGGTAACCTCAACCTTGGAATTCAGACAAGGAACTCAAGAAGTATAAAGCTGTCAGTTTGCATCATCAAATATTGGTAAAACACCATTAAGGAACCCATCAACTTCTCCTCTTTCCCATGGGGCAGAAACACTGAGGTTCCAGGAGTGACAAACACAGAGCTCAGTCTTGGGTCGTGACTCCTACCAGGCATGCAGTAGACATGACCAAGGGGCAGCTATCCTTTCACAGCCCAGGAGATGTCATCCAAATATACCAGAAGGTTCCAGCATCGCCCTCCCCAGATTGGGAGCTTGGAATCCACTGGCTCATTGTCTACTCTTCAACGTCCTCATGAAAAGCAACAAATCCAGGTGACCATGAAGGCTTCTGCTGAGGAGGCATCTGTGGGTGTTCACAGCATCACCCTGCAGTGGTTCACCAGCAGACGCACACTGGGCAGCAGCAATGCTGTCCCCCACCGAGCAGGGAGCTGCCTGCATTCTGAGGTGGGGCAGCCTCAGGGCCACAGACCTCCTGCTAAATGGGGGACGACAGCCATACTATGCTGGAGTCCAGGCCTTGTGAGCTCTGTGGAGGCAAAAGGAACAAAGGAAGCCAGTCCTGGATGAATCACAGATGGTTCTATCTTCTGGCCAGGGTCTGGGCTACCTGCTGACAAGGAGGGACTCTGAGCAGCTTGCCATAGCCATGAGCTTCTCTGTCCACACGGCTTTGCCGCTGCTGCACCGCCCACCACCCTGGTGCAGCACACAGTCAGGACTCGGAAATAGCCTACAGAGACTCAGTATTGAACATTCCATCACTTATTACAAAGCATTACAAAGAGTTATGAATGCAGAAAGCAAGATATGGTGTGGCATGTGTTTGGAAAAGGAGTTCGTTGTATTGTTTTTGTTTCTTTGGTTAGTTTGTTTTGAATTTTTTTGTGTATTTGTTTGCAGGCTGAACCAGGGCCCTTGCACTGAGCTACACCCTCAGTGCTTTGTTTCTTTTAAACTTTGTCTCTTTTTTTTCATTTGAGACTAAGTTTTGCTAAGTTATCCAGGCTGGGATAGATCATATGGCCCCCCTGCTCTGAACAGTGTGGGCATGAGACCATCACTATCTTGTCTTTTCTGGTTTTGCTTTTAATCAACTTTAGCACAGGCAGGAACTTCTGAAAGACTAGATGGCTGCAAATTTGCTGGCAGGAAGCTCCCATCAGCAGCGTAGCAGGCAATGCCAGAGTGGTCTTCCGCAGCCCACTTCTGCAATTTGAGGGTTCCTCCTTGCAGGGGAGGAGAATAGATGACCTTAGCTGCACTTTTCCAAAATTAAAGAAAACTAGCAAATTAAGCAAATCATGGGTTCAAGGCACTGTGCAAGATAAAATACCAGCAATTCTTTAAAGTATTGAAAAATAATGTCAACGATCCACTTATTCATCTCTTAGGGAAGAGAAGATGGGCCTGGGCACTGTTAAGATCCGGGGCAGGCTCTCTTACTCCTGCCACGGTGCACCCCTCCTCCAGAGTGAGGAACACTAATTCACTTAGTAAGAGAAATACACCCCTAAAAAGGCTGAATCCCACATCAAAGTGTGCATTTATTTTCAAAGTCCATTTCCTATTAGTTCATCCAACTTGGAGTTCCCCCTGAAAGTGAAATCCTTATGCAATGAGTGTTTTAAAAGATCACTTTTCCAAGTAAACATTTATCTTACGGTGGAGTGACAAGAGACGCCAGAACCCTTTCTTTCGGGTCTTGGCACAGGTGCAGTGGACATTGCACTGAAAGATGAGTGCATAGATTGGAAGCCAGTTCCCAGGGTGCATTTTTTGGCCAGCATTATGCTGGAGTCCCGGGGATTTCCATGCCACATGCATGATTCACAGCCTTAGTTGAAGTTTCAAGTCATGGATGAAGCTAACATGGAAGATGAACCTGGGTGAGGTTGGGATCAGGACTCGTGGGCCAGGCTGGGAATGGAAACTCACAGCTGTGAGCCCTGTGCCTCACTTGGCCCATGATTCAGGGCATAATCGCAGGCAAGTCACTTGACATCATTAACTACTTACTTATGTCATCCATGGGATAGGCTTACGAAAGCGTGAGGGAGGGTAGGACATAGGGGGTTCGTAATGAAGCCGGGTCTGTTAAAAGAGGCATTTGGGCTGTGTTCTTCAAGTTGTCACAGAGGTGAACCCCCCACTGCCCACAAATGTTCTCAGTCTGACTGGGGCAGAGAATTAGAATTCACTGGGTTGCAACTTTCCTTGTAATGTTTCCTGGAAGGGATGGTACATCATACCCCTGGCATGTCAGAACTTTCACTTTGTGCTGAGAACAAATTATAATAAGTATTTTAGCCCTTACTTTTCTGAATATAATTTTTCTAGCTCTTCATATAACCACAAATCTGTATAAGTGGCCTGCCTGCTGTAACAGCAGCAGAAGGGAATTTGAAAGATTGTTAAGGATCAGTTAATCTGCAAAAGTCAATTATAAGTTCCTGAGTTCTATGTTATAGCAAAAA
>PVKA01011635.1:0-60241 GCA_004027165.1 Ctenomys sociabilis | reverse complement strand
TATTTTTACTTCCAGCTTTAAAAAAGCAATATAATAGCATTAACCTGATCAGCTATATTTCCCATGAATCAATTAATGACAAATAAGAAATCATTGCTTAGTATTACCACTATTATTTGAGACTATATGTTCTTACTAATTCAATAAGTAAACAAATGAATGTAAAAAATTTTAAATATGGAAATAACTTTTAATATAAATTACAACTATCTGTTTAGATTAGGAAGAGGTTTTCTTTTATTGAAAGGATTTAATTCTTTAAACACAAAATTTTGAAAAGGATTATATGCATTCCAGTACAATAAAAACAAAATAATTAAAGACTAGCTTATATTGAATTATTTAGTAAAAAATTTTAAATATGGAAATAACTTTTAATATAAATTACAACTATCTGTTTAGATTAGGAAGAGGTTTTCTTTTATTGAAAGGATTTAATTCTTTAAACACAAAATTTTGAAAAGGATTATATGCATTCCAGTACAATAAAAACAAAATAATTAAAGACAGTTTTAAGGGCTTAACCAGATAGCACAACAGATTAAAGCACCTGATTAGGCAGAGGTAGGAACCTGAGTTGGATCTCTGACTTGCTTTGCCAGATCTGCCCCCAGGGCACACTGAGACAATAAGTGAGATTGCGTGTGGTGGTGCACATCTGTAATCCCAGAGCTTGGGAGGCTGAAAACAGGAGGGTCACTACAAGTCCCATCAAGTCCCATCTGTGTATCTGTGTAGTGGGATCCTATAGACCTATACTAAATACATATATATATATATATATATATATATATATATATATATATATATATATATATGTAAAATTTTAATATAGTGTCATACTATAAGAAAAACAATAAAAAAACAAAGTCATAAGAATCTTATAGTAGATACCAAAAAAGAACATAATGACCCCACATAATGGGCTGGGGAGATATATCAGTAGAATGAGCACTTGCCTGGCAAGCACAAGGTTCTTAGTTCAGTCACCGGTACTGAAAAAAACAAAAGACCCCCACATAAGGTCATAGACAACTTATAAGGAAAACTTATAAAGAATACATTTATAAAAGATGCAATATTTATAAAAGCTATCCAATTCACTAGTAATCTAAGAGTCTCATTTTACATATATAATAGTCTTCATATCTATCAAGATAGTAAATATTTCACATATAATATTCAATATTTTAAAGTATGGGTAGTGCTGGAACAATTACTTGTAGAAAGGCAAATATCTCTAACTTCTCTGTTGAGAAATTTATCAATAAAAACAAAAATTCTTAAGCATTTCATACTCTTTGATATGGCCTAAATATTTATTTTCTAAAATCATGTGTTGACACCTAACCCCCAGCAAGAGGATATCTGGAGGTGGGTCTTGTCAGAGGTGTTCACACCATATGGAAAAGGAGCTCATGAATGTGTTTAGTCTCTGGAGGGTGATTATACCTAGGAAAAGGCCTGAGACACATCTCCACCCTCTGCTACATGGCCATTCAAGAAGGCACCTAAGAACAAGACAGTGAAACTTCTAGTGCTTAGATCTTGGACCCCCTACCTCTATAACTGTTCTATTCTTAATAAGTTATACAAATTAATCAGGGAATGGCTGTGACTCACTCACGTGGCTGACACTGACAAAAGACCTACAAACTGCTGCACAGGGTTTCAGGGTAAGTCCTGAGGGGATTTGACTGATATTGTCAGATACAGAAGTTACATTACTTGTTGTATTGGTCTTGCTTTATCTTGGCCCTTAACCATATAGCAGAAAAGTATAAAAATGAGGTATAAAAAGTAAAGTCCAGGGCCATGGAGATAGCTCAGTAGAATGAGTCCTTGCCTGGCAAGCACAGGACATGAGTTCAATCCCCAGTTCTGCCAAAAAACCAAAAAAAAAGTAAAGCTGTGTTAATATGATGAGCTGTAAAAGGCTCAACTCAACAACTTTTGACATTGCAGTCCTAAGGATAACCCTATTATGGACTACTAGCTTATATTGAATTATTTAGCTGAATTCACATACCTACAATATTTTAATGGCAATGGAATACCTATCTCTGACAAAACTAAACAAAAAAAGGGGGATACAAATGAAGGACCATTTTGTATCTGCATATACAAAATAGGATATATAGCTACTTTCTCTTAATTCAATGAAAAGATTTGTACTAATAGTGTTTGGACAGGATATCAAATCTGCATCTTGTACTATGAATAACCACTACAAAGACAATAATATGCAATGCATTACTTATTGAAACTGTCGTATTAATCAGTTTTAAAAATGTCTCATTGCTATTTGTTTCTCAATAAAATTAATTAAAAAATAAGTTACATACCCCATGGTATTTTATTAAAGCAGCAAAAAGGCATCAAGGCACCCTTCATTTAAATAATTGCTATTAAAAATAAATAGCTGCCATAATTGAAACTCTAGGATTCAAAATTTGGGTAAGTTATATAAAATGATATCCTTGAAGTATTATATCTGACACTGAAGAAATTAAAACTAGCCTAACTCCTAAACAATAGAGAAGTGGTTAATTTTAGTTTATCCTTAAGACAGAACATTAAGCTAACTTCGAAAATGTTGTGTATTCTATCATAATTTAAGTGATCTATTTCAATATATAAATGTCAAACTCACAGTGAGAAAGGATACAATATTTATATATTATACAATCCCAATTATGCATTCATATATTATGCAAGGAAAATTTTAAATACATGAAAATGTCAACAGTAGTTATTTTTGAGTGTTATATTTTCATACTCATATTTCTGTGTTCTACAAAGCATCTGTAAGAGTTGGTATAATTTTACACTCTTAAAAATGCTATAAATATAAGGAGGTTCTAAACTAATGATGGCTTGTGGATGAATGATTTCAGACTCTTGTCAGCATGAAGCTCCAGGATTGGTGATCTATTTTCATACACACTTCTGTTCAACTATCACAAAGAAAACTGCTCCAATGACATGGTTGACGTTCATTAGAGTAAGCTAACACCAATGGCCAACAGTGTGGCCCTGTGAGTGCAAGCATGCCTCTCCTGCTGTTTGGAGCCTGGCTTTCTTATGTCTCACAGACTGTCAGTTCTGCAAAAGACGTAGGGAATGGAGGAACAGGAAGACTGAAGTAGACAATTGCCAGTGCCTGTGTTTAAATTCTCAGCAACATGTCCTTCAGTTTAATGATGAAACTGTCACTAAGACATGGTACTTGTTCCCAATCACTCTGAGACCATTAACTGTGAGAACCTACAGAAGCATGCTTTGCCACCCAGTATATGTGTCAATTTGCTCAGTTTGATGCACAACCAGTTCCCTCAAACTTGCAAAACAAGTTACAATTCATTAAACTCTGCTAAATATCTTGGTAAGAATGCATGTGATTGCCAGAGCCAAGTGACTTCACATAATACTTTCTAGACACATGTGTCCATACTTTGAACAAACCTTTCTCTATTCTAAAAATCCACAGAATAACATATATGTAGACATTGACACTAGTAATCCAAGAGTATCATTTTACATAGACACATACGAACCAGCCAATTATATTGTACAGTAGGATTCATACAGAAAAAATTCTAACATGTAGAAATCAATAATACGTACCCAATTAAACACAACATTTGCAAAGGAAACAATAGATTGAATCATTTCATACTTTAAGTATTGATTATATTAAAGAAATGATTTTTTACATGTTGACTTGCCTATATTTTCCAAAATTTTCCGAGTAAACATTACTCTTATAATAGAAAAACATTTTCTTATTTTTTGATGTTCTCTGATGTTGCATAAATTAAAACCAGCAAGGAGTTCATAGATCTTATAGCTAGTCATTTAATAGGTAAAGAGTGCTACACATAGGGTGCCAAGTTCTAGTGAAGCTCCCAGAGGAGGTAGAAGATTAATTGTGTCCAGAAAGGAAGAAAAGCCATGAGGACAAGTGAGTAAAATAGCTAATTAAGTGAGCCTTAAAGGATGAGTAATATTTTTATCTGATGAAGAAAAGCATTCCAAGAGAAAGGTCAGCATGAGGAAACTTGGACATGAGGGAACAGAACATCCTGTGGCAAGGACAGCTGATGTAAAGTGATAGTCACTGATGTGGCCACCCCAGTGGGCATTCCTTTCCAATTCAGTGTTTAGTCCTGATGAATTTAGGCTACAACTGATATTTTAATGTGTTCTACAGTAAATAAGACTCTATGCTTCATCTCATCTATCTCATGTGAAGATTATTTAAAAAGGAAACTGATTTTAAACTTAAACAGATTTAAGTATTCTATCAGTTCTCCTGACTTGCATTTTACAGATTTCTTTTGAGAAATTACAATGATTCCTCACAGCTCATTATTTCTCAGCAATTTGATTAAAGGTTCTGTAAGTTAGTTAACTCAGGTTTAAAAACAACATTTAGAAAAACTTTTATGCAGTTTCATGATATATATGAGGATGTGAACTATAGTTTATGGCAGAAATTCTTTCCAATATTTTAGCCAGAGTCTTTATTAGGTCAATGAATATCCATTGAAGGGGAATCATTTGATAAAAACCACTGCCCAAATATAGAAAAGAAGACCGGGGGTCCAGTTTCTCCATTTATATGGCAAATGATTGTAGCAAATGTAAACTGAATCTGAGTTTTCCCAACTATAAAAGAGATAAAACAGTGCATTTCTTATTTCATAGAATTATTAAAATCAAGTAGAAAAAGAATCTACCAGAGATTATGCAAAACCCTAAGAGATAATAGTGCTACACTAATAAATTTTGCTCAAAAAAGTCCACTCGGGGGCTCCTTATAGCAAGAAGTAGGAAGGGAGGAGACAGCATCCAGCTGCACTGTTTGGCATTGCTTCTTTCCTATTTCTATTTTCAGTTGAGGGGTCTCAGGTTATCTACATTATAAACTTGGTTCCAGAAAAGCTTTCCCATAAATAACATGTCCAGTAGTTTACAGGAGCTGAAAACCACTGGTTTACTCCATTGCCTCATTTTACAAAAATAAAACCCATAAAAGTTAAACAACTTTGTCAGCTTTAAATAACTATAATGTGTAAAGGCAAGTAATTAAAGCTAAGTCTTTCACATCTACACTACACTGTAAAAATAAATAAATATTATATGAAAATACTAAGAACTTGTACAAGTATGTATGGAAAATATTACATCACCTCCCCAGTTGCTCAGCAATATAAAACCATGAATCACTCACTAATTTGTATACTTACTCCATAAGCATGAAGTCGCAGATTTGCCAAATGTTGTCCTGAATACTAGCTTTAATACTGTGTAGAGTTCAGTGATAAGTTATGAGAGCAAAGCTTAACATAGGAAAAAAAATCCCAATTTTTTACTGAAACTCAGGAATAATAGGAAAGCATTATAAATTTGGTTGTTGTCTCTGCAAAAGTACTTCTTCACTTTTAAAGTAAACCCTAACTGTCTTGTATCTGGGCCCACTCTCCCACAAGTGGAGTAAACCAGTGGTTTTCAGCTCCTGTAAACTATTGGACATGTTCTTTGTGGGAATTTCCTATTAATTTTCTTAGCCTATTCAATGTTAACACTGTACTCATAGAATACATCCTACCTCTTGTCACCTTCAAGATTGAGTACTGCAAGCATCTCCTTTCACTTTCATACGTTCATGTTCTCCCCTTCGAGCAATCATGTTGCAGCATGTAAGTATGTTCTAGAATCTTCAGACCTAGAGATAAAACAATTTATTTGCTCCTATAATCAAATCCCACACAAGTTCTTATTGCCCTTTTGAAGCAAATATTTTTGGAGTCATCTGCAGTCACTATGATCTTTACGCTCTTACTTACTGCTATCCCATCTGTGGTAAAAAGCAAGCTGCTATCTTTCCTCTCCATGACACAGGAATAGGAATCTGTCTTCCTACTATTGTCTCCCAGCACTTGGAACAGCGCCTACCATATGTCTAAGCTCAGTAAATATTTGTTGAATGAATAAATCATTTAGAACTGTATAGCAAGTGAGTGAATTCCACAATATGTAGCTTGCCAATTTCTCATGTATTACGGAAATATTGGTCACAATATATAGCAAACTTTATTTGATCCCATGTTAAATTACTTCAATCACTATTTGAAGATATTTGTAATGACCCAGAATGCTTGAGCGAAGTTAATCTATAAATGTAATTTAATCCTTCCTAAAGTCACAACAGGGTATTTTTGTATAACTTGGCAAAATCACTTTAAAATCCATTTTAAAGAATAAATATTTTACAATAACTATGAAAATCTGACAAAGATGAATAATGTGCATAAATTGAACCACTAGATATAAAAATTGTGTTACAAAATAACAGTAATTAAAACAGCATGACTCTGGTACAGGATGAGAGATCAGACACAAATAATAAGGTTCAGAATTAAACTCTTAACATTTATTATGCTAGAGATTTTATAAATATAAATAATAGCACTTCAAAGGATAGACGGAAGCAGTGGTTATTCAATAAAAGATAATGGGACAACTGCCTGCATACTGCTAAATATACAAGCATACCTCCTTTATTCCTCATACTGAATTCTAAATATATTCACAATGGAAAAACAAAATTTCAGAAAATATTTTTTCTGGCCTTAGAGTAAGGCCCTTTGAATAGATAATGATAATATTATAAAGAAAAACATTGACAGTTGACAGATGCAACTACTTAAAAGTAACATACATATACAAATACATATGTATGAACCAAATAAAACTAGAACATTCTATCAATAAGATTAAAAGGCAAGCAAAAAACTAGCAAATAGAATTATAACATGCATATGACACAGGATTACAAATGGGCTATGTTAAATCAAAAAGAAAAAAATCACCATATATAAATGGTCAAAGAAAGTAGATAATATATAAGATAAAAAATAAGATAAAGCTAGATTGTCAGTACACATGTAAAAGTGAACAATCTCATTAGTGAGGAAAAATGCAAATTAAAAATACTAAATTTCAGATTGAGGAGATAGCTCAGTGGCATAAGTGCCTACCTGGAAAACTCAAGGTCCTGAGTTCAATTATCAGTACAAGATAAACTACCTAAATTTCCTTTATCTATTAGCCATCTAAAATTAAAAAGATTGGCAATATACTAGCTTGGCAAGAGGATGGAAAAATGGAATTCTTACACACTACTAGTGAGAGAGTTAACTAGTGCAATATTTCAATATTTCTAATTCAACTCTCCTCCTCTACTTCTTTTTTGTCTTTTTTTTTTTTTGTCTTTTTTTTTTTGTCTTTTTGAGACAGGGTCTCGCTATGCAGTTCAGGCTGGCTTTAAGCTCACTTTGTAGCTCAGGCTGGTCTCGAACTCACAACAATCCTCCTGCCTCAGCCTCCCGAGTGCTGGGATTACAGGCATGCGCCACCACGCCCAGCTCCTCCTCTACTTCTATCTTTCTGGAATATTCTCTTTTCTGGGCCCCAGATTTTTCTTGAGCCTTAATATTCCTGATTTTGCATATTGTAGCAAAGAAGATAGTTCCACAGTGCTAATAACTAATTACATTATCTTACTTCACACTTTAAAATTATAATAGCTTACCACTGTTAGTTTACTACTCCTTGCCCAATATAACCCTTGCTTATACTTCCAGCCCTCTTCCTTGACTCTCTCCTGCTGGCCCTGATGTCCCAGTCACAGTGGTTTTTTTTTTCTTTGTTTCAGTTCTGCTATTCTCCAGCATTGGTGCTCTGCACTTGTCATTCTCTGCCTGGAATCTTCTTGCCCACACCCCACCTCCCATCTCCACACTGCACATTTTAAGGTCTCTATACAAACACCATTTCCTTTACCCATTCTAGATCCATTCCTCTTTTTTATATTTTAAGAATATCACAGCTCTCTGCCTTTTTTCCTCATTAATCTTATCACCATTTAGAACTGTACCTCTGCACATATTATGACTCTTCATCTTGCTCTTTAGAATGAGTTTAGACCACATGTATTTTCCTCACCTTCATATTCCTTCTATATATGGAACACAGTTTAGATACTGACTGTTACCGGGCATCCAAATGTAAGTGAAGGACAGAAGGAAGAGCAAAGGGGAAGGATCATGACTTGGTACTCAATTACTTGACATAAACAAGTAGGAGACAAACAGCTATAAAAACTTAAATATTGTTAAATGACTGTAAATAATTCACAATTTTGAACCATAAAAGTAGTACTGCCTTTTCCAAATCAAAGGCCTGATATATTATCTAGCTATTATTCCTCATTGCTGGAAACAAGGTAACAGATTCATCCTCAAGAACAGGATCACAGCCAGGGTCAAATTTATAGCATGCTGTAGACCTATTAAGGACAAGAGCCAGACCCATCTTGAACCCAGAACTCAAAGTCCCTAAAAGTTTTCATAATGAAGCCAGTTATATTTTCCTCCTATATACAGTAAATTTTATGTTGCATGGATGATTCCAGAACATTCTTAGTCTTAAGATGATTTTACTGTTCCAGGAAAGTTTTATTCTAACCAAAATATCTTTTTACTAGATTTTTCTACTGTATATCATAGTGTATAACAAATCCATTCATAACTACCTAGCAAACTCAGGACAGATTTGTTGTACCTTATGGTTATCAAATAGTTCTCTGTCAGATGCTACATTTTTAGAAGTTAAAGCTATAATGTAAGTAGTCACTGTTTATCTATCCATTGAAAAACTAAGTTTTGGGTTACAATCTACCTATCTCTCTACTCTGATCTCAGGAATATGAAGAATATTGAAGAAGAAGGAGGCTATGGTAGTGTCAGGTGGCTAAGGGTTTTATTTTGATTTGAGAAATTCACGAAGCATTTTGGCATCAAATACATATAATTAGAACTATATAACTATAGGCAAACTGGCACCTATAAATAGTGTAGGTAGAATATTTAGTCAATATTTAGTCAATAGCTCAGTCATTTTATAATGGATGTCAGTGACTTTTAAACATTACCTTCCACATTGTGCTCATGACCTCATTTAATCTTTTTCCTATACATAAAAAATACATATACAAAAATACTTTTTTGAAATAATACATTTCACAGATATGTGACAGAGGAAAAAATGGGCCTACACATGAATTTATATACTACTATAATTTGAAAAGACTTCCAGTTGCTTCTGCAGATTATTTAACTGAGATTCCTTACATTTAAAAAAATGAAAAGAATCAAAATAGGCAGAAAAAAATCAGTAACTTTAAATATGCCATGGCTTGAAGAAATGTGTTTTGAGCCCTGACAACCAAATGTGGTATTTATTTTTCTTAAGGGTACTGGTATTGATATCCCTGTTGAATACTACAAAAACTTAATTTTCCTATGTTAAGATAAATATATAAATAAAAATGAAGTGTTAAGATATAAAAAAAGAAAACTAGGCCAAACTAACTGCAAGTCTCCACTCCACTTTACAACTGATCTTGTAATTTGTGTAATGATCTGCTTGTATCTCATAGCATTTATCAGATCTTACTTGTGTTTCATATGTCTGAGGTTTTTATGACCTTCTTAATCTCTCTTCCTCCCCTAAGTCTGCTAAATCTGGAACCTTGAAGCCAGGATTTTGTTTCATTAATTTGTACTTTCCCTGCATATTAGTGGTATGGTTTATCTCCTAGAACTCATTAGGATGTTATTCTCCAAAGTGACATGTTACTGTTATGAAGAGAGAGGAACTAAATCCAATTCTGAGGTTTAGAGATTATACCTTGGGAATGTTATATGGTTCTTCGAGTGATTGAATCTTAATGGCTTTGTAAGAAGAACTTGGAAAAACAGAGACAAATACACTCCCTTTTTCTTGCCATGTGACACTCTGTGCCTCCCAGCAGTAGGAAACCTTGCTGCAAGGCCCCTAGACTTTTAAATTCAAGACCCATGAGCCAAAAGAAACCTCCTTGCATTAAGAAGTAGCCTTACTCAGTGTCACAGTTCAGATAAGAATATTTCTCCAAATCTCATGAATCTGTAAGGTAGATAGATGGTGGAGTACTGTATTCATCAGTGGACCCATGCATTGCTGAGCTTAGTAGCTAAATGTGCTATTAGGGGGTGAGGTCAGGATGGAGTGAGTCACAAAAGGGGACTGGAAGTCATCAAGGGATCTGGAAGGCTGTAGTCTTGCCCCAGGTCCTCCTTTCTCTCTGTCTCTTGGCTGCTTAAACAGATTTTCTTTGAAACATCTCCTGGCTCTTAAAGGTTCACACTGTAGCCTCCACCTTCCTAATCATACCATTCACAGATGTAGGGCAGCAGAGACCAAACTGGCTGTATCTTTGATTCAGGCTTGACATTCACTTGTGATGTCACTTGCACAAATTTATTTACTTTTGTAAGTTTCATTTTCATCATCTTGAGATAATGAGAATCTACAAAGCTCTTAGAGCCTGGTATTTGTTAAGCATTGAATAAAACATTAGCCAGTATATCAAAGTTAAAATTCGACTTGTCATCTTTCTCTGCATCTTAAGGACTGTTTGCTTTTTTGGTGCCTCCTATGTACATGTGGATAAGCCACCCCATCTCCTGACTTTTGGTCCCTTGATCTTCTTATCAGCAGTGACGTTCTCTGTATTATACGAGTCATGGGTGATCTCGATCACATTCTAGACTCATTAACTCTAAATTTGGTGCCACCTCCGATTTTTGAAATTAAAAAGACACTTTTATAATCACTGTTAATGTTTTATTACATGTGTTTTGTATTTGTTAAAATAGTCAAGTCTATTATTCCTAAAATAAGATTTGCTCTTTATTAAAATTCTATAACTCTATATAACTTTTATATTATAGATGCCACTAGTTATAAGTATTCATCCTTCCTTTCCTAGAGCATTACTTTTTTATGCCTATATTGATCCAAGTTAACTGTGCTAGAGAAAATTATAAAACCATTTAAACTGGTACAGTGGATTTAACTATTTTGTAATACTTCCTTTGGTTCAGCTAATTATCCACACAACAGTAAGACTGCTCCTCCAAAATGTATTAATGGACATGGCTCTCAAGATTCTCACTGAATATATAAACAGCTGTCTTTGGATGTTGGTTTTCCCTAATTCCTAGTCATAGTCATTAGTCTCAATAATGGACATCTGCTTCAACAAACAAATGAGAACCATCTGATCCCTGCCTGATTTGATCTTTCCTGGTACCATGGAGCCCCTATAACAACCATTATGAGCTGAGGGGCCTACGGAAAAGATGTTAGTTTTAAAAAATAAGCCCAACATGTGCTTTTCTAATAGTCTTAGAAGCCACCCCTCAAAGACTGTGCACAGGCTTGGAGGCAGGCTTCCTTCCCACTCTCTCACCAGGCAAGGAATCTGTACACTTTTGTGTGTGAGCACATCATTGTCAAAATAGAAACAGGCACCACCGATAAGTTTCAACTCATTTTTTCCTTGGTAGCTACATTTCTTAAACTAAGGGAGATACTCTGGTGTTTAGCGGGCACTGCTAAAATTGCCCTTTCTTTTCTCAAGAGAGTATTAGTTCATTTAGAAAAATTACAGTCCAAGTTGGAAGCTATAAAAATTATTTTCAGAACTCCCCCCTTCTAGATGTTCTTCTAGAAATCAATAATTTAATTTACTAAAAATTAACAATTTTTTTAAAAACCTCTGAGGATACCTTCATCTATTCTCTTTTCTTTCTGCAGACTACCTTTTATCTAGCCAGAGGGTTTAAAACATTCTCTTAAACTTTTTCAAATTTAGTCTTATCACAGACCATTGATATTTCCAAAACTAACAATGACTTCTGAGAGCCAACCTCATTTCTGTTCAGCAGTTCTCCCACAGGGTTACACACATTGCCTCCAGATGCTTTGGCTTTAATCTCAGCATTTATAATCAGCCTATACTTGGGATATTTAACACAAGTGAATTTTAGCATCTAGAAGATGCATTCATGTGAAGCAGATAGGCAGTTTAGTCTAAAAAGTCAGAGGTATGAGCAACTAACTGCATTTTCCATAATTCCCCTTCTCTTTTGTACCTCCTTTTTGCAGAGGTGACAGGCAGATACTCTCTACAACTAGCAGTTCCACCTTTCCTAGGAGTGACCTCACTTTCTGGGGAAAGGGGACCTCTTACACTAGTAAAACAGAGGTGAAGGCATTTGTCTTTCATCTATACAAAACCCCCAAGATATCTCTTATTTCCACATTACACCTTCAAGCTCATCTGTTCTCTACATACTTTGTGTCCTTCATGATTAGGAACTGGTTTCAGTGGCATGGTAGTGCAATGTCTCTTTGAAGCTCTTCATGACCTCACTTATCTGTATACAACACACTGCCAATTCTCCTGGTTGGCTGGGGGTGCTGGTCCCATGTGCAGGGATACAGGAGACAGATCACTCCAGCTCTCAGTGTCTTCAAGATTCCTAGGGACTGGCTGTTTCCCTGAAGCTTCTCTGAGACTCACTCTATCTCTGCTCTACTTACTTTACTTCAGATACATCCCACTCATCCAACTCTCCATCCACATTCCAAGAAATACTGTACCCCATTAGAGATAACTTTCTCTATTTCAAAAAGTTGCAGAGTGCCACCTGCTCCGGCCCAAAGCTCTGTTAAGATTCTTGAGCATTTGGAAACCTCTCCTTGGCCTGGATACTTTCTCATCCTTGCCCTTGGCTGGTTCCTACTCACCTTTGCTGCCTAAGCTTGTCACTTCCCTAATCACCTATTTAGCAAGGCCAGTATTCTTCATTTCCCTGTGTTCTCCCTACACAGGCTTATCACAGCCCAGCTTGTCTTTGTTTCTAAATTTTTTTTGTGTGAAACTTTTTGATACCAGGCTCAAACTCAGGACCTTGTGCTTGCCAGACAGGCACTTACACTGCTGAGCTCTCTCCTCAGCCCTTTCTTTTCTTTCCTGTTTACTATCTGCATCCCCTCTGCACTGTACGTTCTAGGAGGGTAGAAACTCTTTCTTATGATTCAGAGCATGGGCTCTGGAGCCAGGCTGTCTAGGATCCAATCTCACCTCTCCCATTTATTACCTGTGTGACCTTAGGCAAGTTCATCTACCTGTGTGATTTATCTTACTCATCTGTGAAAGGAGAAATGTGCCTCATAAAGTGATTATAAAAATTGTGTCACGACCTAGCATATGATAAGTGCTATAAAATGTTTATTAAAATATATAGCACTTAGTATAATACTTAAATCACACAGGATGCTTACAATCTATGTCTTGAGTGTGAGAATCAATGAGTGATTAACTGAATACTAAAACTCCAAACAAATAGGAAACAGGGTCTCCTATCAGCGAGTTACTTGCTCTGCCAGCTAAAACACAACATAGTAAGAGGGAGGACATTTGCTTGAATACTAAAAAAGGTGACATAACTGTTCCACAGAAACTAACTACATCCCTACATGACTGTCTAGAGAGTGAACTGTGCTGCTTACAGTTTGTACTGATTAGCAGTTTGAATCAATGCTCATATTTCACCATTAGGATGAAAATCATATACCATATATCTTATTTACTATATCTTTATTATTTTGTCTGCTTTGTGATAGTTCATGTTTTTAATTATCTATGAAAGCTGTACAATTTGCCAATAGCAATCCTTAAAATGTAAAAGAGGAAAGAAAATTTAATTATAATATTTTAAAAATACTTGTATATGTACAACATTAATATTTTACATGTATATATTTACTAATATATCTGGATTTGTGGATCAGATTTAAGTCAAACATTTAAGGGATGATCCAGTAAATATCTGAAAAACCCTGTTGAGCCATAACTGACTATAATTTCTCTTTCTTTCTTCCTTTCTTCCTTTCTTCCTTCCTTCCTTCCTTCCTTCCTTCCTTCCTTCCTTCCTTCCTTTCTTTCTTTCTTTCTTTCTCTTTCTTTCTTTCTTTCTTTCTTTCTTTCTTTCTTTCTTTCTTTCTTTCTTTCTTAATTTTTTGTATTTTGGGTAAGAGTCTACAGGGTGTTCAGGGTCTCACTACTAGATCAGACTCATAGTGATCTGCCTGTTTACAGCCTCCCAAGAGCTGGGATTATAGGTGTGAGCTACCATACCAGTCTTAACTGCCATCTCAGTGTGCCCCAGGGGCCCAAGGCAGCACAGCAGGCCCAGGGATCAAACCCTTGGCCCCTGTGCCTGCTTGCAGGTGCTTTAATCCACTGAGCTATTTCACCAGCCCTACTCTAGAATTTCTAAACATAAACAAAATCTAAAGTGATATTTTAAAAAATCTTATGTTATAAAAATGACTTTTGAGACTGGGCATGGTGGTATGCACCTGTAATCCGAGCTCTTGGGAGGCTGTAAATTGACAGATCACTAAGAGTCCGATCTAGTAGTGTGACCTTGAACACCCTATAGATATTTCCCTAAAAAATACAAAAAACAAACAAATAAACAAACAAATAAATAAATGAAAATGATTTTTACCAACGACTCATAAATTTAAGATTATGCACCACACAGACAGAGCACAGACTTTTTCTTGTATTTGCTCTGTAAGCTTTTATATTTTCCTTGCTTCCTTATCTGTTCTTTCCAGATCACTATAAAAGAATCACTATTATAGAGAGTTGATCTGGCCTAGCACAGTCAGGTTATTGTGAGACCATAAACTAACACTGATAGGAAGATACATTTTCTATGGGAAGATCAAACATATAAATATGTCTTGGTTGGCCGGCCCTAGTCATCATTGTCAAGAAGGGTGGTCCTCTTGAGGCTAGGATGAGGAGAAAAATTATAGTGTTATTTTCCCAACTACTCTGTTATCTGCTATTGAGGAGCACAGGGTTGTCATGTGTAAGTGAGAGTCTCTTAATACATTCTTAGACCACACTTTAGTAAAGCATAAAAAATGTCAAACTTTTATCTAGATAACTATTGGAATGACATAAGCTAGACACTTTTTGTTATGAACACCCTATCAGATTCTGACCATATCATCATTTAATATTTACAGCTAATTCAGGCAGGATTTCAGAGAAATTCATAGAACACTGCTGTCTGGTAGGTACTTAACTAAAACACAGCGTTTTTGCAATCAGTATGCCCAACAGTAAAATGTTCTCTATTTCATGAAATACTCAAGTAGCCTAATTTTCAATACTTATTTCTTTTTCTGATTTCCTTGGAGCTCATGAACCAATTTTAAAATCCAAATGGGCATTTGGTCACGTAGAGAAAATGCTGTCTTCCTGTTACACTTCATTTTGTGGCAATACCATGATTCATTTCATATAGGCAGCTCAATCTAGCATTTTCTCTACAACCTAAAATCCCATCATGTTCTGTTCAGCTCACTGGATCACAAATACATTGCCATATCATTTCCCCACTGAAAATCAAACTACTGTCATTTTTTAATGGAAATCAGCCTTTACCCTTTGCATACCACTCTTCATCTCCCCATGTCAATGTCCTTCACATTTTTGCCTAAAACTGGTCACCATTCCAATAAATTAATGTATTAGAAACAGAAAAATTTGGTTTTAGTCTTAGGGATCAATTTATGAAAATCTTCAATAAGCTCTTTTTAAATTGATGAGTCTATTGCAAATTGCATACTTCAGTTTACTCTGTAAGGAATACAATTAAACATAAGGCAAAGCTGGTTATGACTCATGAATAATGAAATGAAAACAACATTATCATTAAACACCAAATAAAGCCATTGATTCCATGTATTATTCTGTCATTTTTAATTGAATTGCATTTTTCCTCTTTGAGTTCTTAATTATGCAGTTCATGCTGAATCTTTATTTTTATGCACAGATTAGGATAATGTTCTCTTCCTCCTTACCTTAGTGTCTAAAAATATAAGCCTATTGAGAGCAGAAGAGTCTTTGTTGGCCTTAATTAAAGCAAAACACCTGCTTTTATCCTGGGAGCCGAAGGTGTTGGTGTACTATAAGGCTGTTACCAAGTGAAGGGACAATAGAGCTGCTTCCTGTTGCATGTCCCTCTCTGTGACCTGTGGTTTCAGCTCTCTCCAGATTCTATCAGGGGAAGAAAACTGTGACATCATGCTCTCTGGCAAAAAAGATCCAGGGGGCCTCTGCAGCTTGCTAATGAGCTTTAACTCTGCCTAGGCTGCCAAGTCTAGAAAATGCAAAGTGAAGAAGATGCTGTTTAACGTGGGATACATATGGTGAGATAACAGTCAACCTAAAACTTGATTCATCAGTGATTTAGCCAAAGATTTAAAGACAAAAGCAGGAATCCATTCTCCCTGATATGTGCCATATAACTGAAATGATGTGCAAATGAAACTGAGCACAGGGAAATAGAGTAAGTGCCAACTGAACCTAGATTTGGAGGAAAGCTTGCTACCAAATGTTATTTCTTTAGTTCAGAAAAGGTAAAGGAAATAACCTCTACTTTTCTGTCTTCCCATAACCATGTTGGTGATTTCTAAAAATGTTTCTGGCAGATTCAGGTATGTGCACCAGTGTAACACCAACACAATTTTATTTCTGGGATTCAATTTACCATATCCAGCTGTTCCTATTTAGAGATATCAAAATAAAGAGGGTAATGAGCAAGTTACTCACCTTGGGCATACAATATAGCAGAATTTGGTACTTTTAGGTAGGAAAGTGTCATGGTAGCAACCTACCTTGGTGAGTAAACCTTGGAACTGTAAATCAAGGGATGAACTAGAATCAGTCTTTGATCCTATCTTTCTCTGTAGCATTCAATTTTTGAACTAAAAACAATAAAGCATAAAAGATTATTTATCATAGCCTAGAAGTTCCAGATAATGAGAACCTGAGTCACAGTAAGCAGTTAATGGGGAAGAGGAGGTAGCTACCACTTGGACATACCTGTAGAGTTCACCTATTGACCTCCTCAAGCTGAGAACATGTGATCTGATCCATTGAAGACCTAGCTCTCCTCATATGTCTCCTAGTTTTGTCCTCTGTGCAGCTGCATCTCCAGGATCTATGCTAACAGAAATCTGACTTGGAATGTGAAAAAGTATGAATCATTCTTATATTCATTTTACCCATGTTCAAACTCATCAGCCAAAATCTCTCTATGCAATGTACTGCAAAGCATTCTAATAAGTTTAATGCAGTTTCATCTCCTTTTAATTCCCAAAATATCATTTGATGAAAGTTAAGAAATGAAGGAAAATGCCCAAGACATGAGGAGAATATGGTCTGGGCAGTAGAAATTCACATTTATTGAGTTCATTATGGATTATATTAGAAGCACTGTTAGGATTTTTTACACCACTGACCATTTGTTCTTACATTATGCTGTGTGTGTGTGTGTGTGTGTGTGTGTGTGTGTGTGTGTGTGTGTAGCACATAAAACAAGATAATCCAACTTACATATTTAATAAACAAGGGTTAAATGCAAATGCTGGTACTTAAGTCTACATTCTTTATATTATTTCTGACTCAAATTCTACAATAATAGGTAGTTGCTAAGTCTATAAATAATATTGATTTTTCTATGTTCACTG
This sequence comes from Ctenomys sociabilis, assembly GCA_004027165.1. Lineage (NCBI taxonomy): Eukaryota > Metazoa > Chordata > Mammalia > Rodentia > Ctenomyidae > Ctenomys > Ctenomys sociabilis. The sequence goes on along the minus strand of PVKA01011635.1, from coordinate 42,721 downwards.
TTCACAATATTGCAAACTAATACTTTTACCACAATCACATCCATCTTAAATCAACTTTTTGCAAATGCATTTCACATCTATATTGTTTTTATTAATACATTAAAACATAGCATATTTGAGCTATGAATTTTTTGTTCCATATAAATTCATAGATACCCAAAAAGGTTACGGAAGCAAAATTTGTGTTTTCAAGAGGCTGTCTTTTGGAAGAGTTTGTGAAATTATTCTTTCACTATTCAAAATGGTAAGCATAAAACTTGTAAATTGTAACAAATCCTTGGCATAAATTCACATGAAGATTGCCTGCCAACATTTTAATTAAGGAGAGGGGTTCGCTTATCAAATATAATTAAAGGAATATTGATCAAAGGGTGGTTCATGTAAGGGGAAGGCAATGGAACATGAGGATCGTGACACAGCATCTGTCAGTCTTTACCCTTAACATCCTTTGTAAGAAAAATGATCCCTCCCCTTGCCTTCTAAGATAAGAAGCAATTAAATCAAAATGCCCAGCTGGATCTTACAACCATGGTTTAGGTATCTACGGAAGTAGTATGAACATTCTGGTGGGAAGGAACCTTTGAAAGTAAGATACCAAAGGGGTTTCCATACTTTTGAAAATTGAGTAAAAGAAAATTGTCCCCAGGACAGAGATGAACCCATTCTTCACTCTGTTTTTAACCTGGGCTTCAACTTAGGCTCTGGAAAGAATCACTAAAGTACTACTTTGTGAATACAAGATAACACATCTACCTTACCAGAACAAAGTAAATTAAAACTGACAAATATTCAAGAAAAAAGGAAATCCACTAATAAAAATATAGCATGAAATACATCCTTAATGTCATCTTTACAAGCCAGATGTTTTCACAGCCTAAACTACTCCCTTGCTATGATTAAGTACCACATGAATAACTTGTTTCATATTATTCTAGTGATCTAAAGTCAATGCTTAACTATTAACAGAAAATAGGATTCCAGGAATAGAGTATTATTGGATACTATTTAGCAAATTCTGGTTAAGTCTTACAATAAAGGAGTAACTTCAGTGCTGGAAGAATATAAGCCAATGAAGAAATTGATGTGAAAGGAATCTATTCCCTGGGTTAGGGTATTTTATGTTTCAATGTTGGAGCTTGAACCTTGCTTTTTCATCAGAAGTTATTCTTAGTGGTTGGCACAGTAAATTCATGTTATCCTGCATTCTAAAGCAGTTCAGCTGAATCTAATTAGAACATCTGCAGATTTATGCATCTTTCTGTATATTAAAGTCCCTACCTTTGTGAAATAAATATTTACCCAAAATCCTTTATTTTTATCCAGGCAAGTGTTAATCAGACTAATATGGCATAAATTTTAACCACCATTTTTATGATCTTAGAATGAATGGTGCAATACAAGTCTGAAATATCAAGACCTTATAAATAGTATTGGTCTGCACTGGATTTCAATATCTTCCTGCTGGCCATCAATTTTGGCTTAGAGAAAGGAAACAATTATGAACTCAGTCTCTTGCTTCTTATTACTAGTGTTTTAGAGATTTCTAGGGTTGATCCACGTGTTCCTGGGATATTAAGGACAACTTTTAGTCTTGATGCCTCTTCATAGAGAATTCATTAAATTGTGTAAGCAATTAAGGAAAAAGAGTCCAATTCATTTTTGCAACATAGATAAATTCCTAAGATTCAAGTAGAAGTTTGTGTTTCTCTAGAGTAACTTTAAAGTGCTCTAACATTTCTGGTATGAAATGATGGCTATCCTCTTTCTTAGGTAACAAAGTGGCCCTTATTTCTTTTGGGACAAGATCTCTCTAAATTGTCCAGGCTGGCCTTGAACTTGAAATCTTGTTTCAGCCATTGACTACCTGATGTTACAATTTTGGGCCACTCTGCCAGGACACAATCTTTGTTTTGTTTTGATTTTGTTTTAACCAGCTTTCTATTTCTAACTCCAAGCTAGTAAGTAATTTCACATTGATATTTTAACAATTCAAGTTGTTACCATTAGTATTCAATTAAAAGTCAGCTTTAATTTCTCAGGCTGTGAAGTAAGGTAGTGAATAGAGGCCTCTAATCCTGGAAATAGAGAGTCTATTGAAGTTCCAGTCATTTCAATGACCAGGTGTGCACTACTAAAGAGTAATCAAACTACTTTGAGACTTAAGCTCTTCATGGGTAAAATGGGGATGATGAAATTTACCCTGGTGTATGATTATAGGTATTAAATGAAATAATATGTATAACTACTACATGCTCTATAAATAAGAGCTGAAATATAAAGATGGAAGCTTTAAAGATGCAGCAAGCAAAATACTTCATTGGCATGTAAAAATGAACCATTTGTTTAATTTTTGAAAAAGCTTTTGACAACTTAAAAATGATTCTACAAAGTCCCTCTTCTTCTAGCAATACCTGAAAGCAGTGGTTGTCAGAGAACTGTGCTTGAACCAAAGCATCAGCATCACTTGGGAACTTAAGAAAATGCAAATTCTTGGAAAATGTTCCAGGCCTACTAAATGAGAAATATTAAGGTGAGGCTCAGCAGTATGTGTTATACAAACCATCCAAGAAAGAGTGGTACATGTTTAAACCTTCCCTCAAATGTCATAACTCTCAAAGCCTTCTTTTTCTCTCAGTGCCATACAGAAAGTCCCTTCCATCCATGAGGATGTACAGAAACAGTGAATTTGCTGGATATAAGTCTCTACTTACTTTTTCTTGGCATTTACCTCATGCTCTTTATTCAGCACTAGTCGATGTTCACAGTGTTCAGTTAGTCAATATTGCAATCCATTGGCTTCAGTGTATTAAGAATTAGCATAAAAGTGTTAATTTTTTTAAACACTGTTGATCTTCCCACTTGAAAAGAACTTGAACCTATTTTTATTTAGGTATGAAGGTTAGTTTTTTATATATTGTTTCCTCACTATAATTATTTAAAGAGTTCATAAATACAAACACAGATAAAAACTATAGGTTGAGACTTCAACAGTTTTATAAGGAATGAAGTGATGGTGAGCACTGATCTGCCATAACAATGAAGGATGTAACTGAAACAAAACAGATGGGTTGGTATTAGAGTGGGATGTCTTTCTCCTACAGCTGCATAGCAGTGAAGAAAAATATAAATACCTCATGAAATCAACGAATACAATAACTGCAGGTTGTGCTACTTTTTCTGCAAGACCTAAAGGTAGAATTCCAGGGAAGGGCTACTTTTTTAAACAGAATGGTCAAGAAAGTTGTCTTTAGGAGCTTATATCTGAGCTCAGTCCTAAAGAATGGATGGAGTCACTTAAAGAAGTGGAAGAAAGCAGAGGATTTTAGGCAGAGGATTATATAAAAGAAGCAACAGCTTAGTTTTTTTTCCATATATGAAAGAAAACCCAAGTGAGCTGATGAGAATGTTAAGAAAATAAAAAGAAAATTTCCATCCAATTCATAAAACCATTCCACAAAATTGAAAAAGAATGCTATTACTGAACAAATATTAAACCAGAATGTTATGTGCAACATAAATAATCCCCTAAGAGACTCCAGTGACTTAAAAAAAAAATTGCCATTCTACACTGCCAAGCAAATACAGTATATAGGATACACATTCTTAAGATGAATAACTTATCCTCTAGCAAGAGGACCTGAGAACACCATATGTCACACACAGTACTACCTAACTGTACCTGTTGGGGTTACTATGATAAATATCCAAATAAATAAATAAATAAGATATATATATATATATATATATATATATATATATATATAGAGAGAGAGAGAGAGAGAGAGAGAGAGAGTATCTATATATACATTTTATCTTTATTCTTTTAATTGAAGAACAAGTATCAATGAGACAGTTTTAAATCAAATTAGTAGGTCAGATTCAACAATTTATACATTGCACATTGTCTTTGTAGTGGCTTTTTGTTGTACAAGGTGCATACATGATATTCTGTTTACAAACCCTATTAGAGCAGATGCCTCTAATCAATGAAATACAGAGAATGTAGCTGTATATTATATTTTTTAAAAAGCTGAATTATAGTATTTAAAAAATGTAATTTTATTACAGTATAGTGCAGTAATTAATACTTTTTTACATTGTTATCTTCCTAGTGGTTATCCATAGTAAAAGAAGCATATAGGATATCCTGTCCAAATGCTATTGGTGCATATATTTCTTCTCATAGAATAACACCAAAGTACTGCACATTTATCCTAACTGTACAGATTATACAAACACAAAATGGTTCTTCCTTTCTCTCCCTTTTGTTTAGTCCTGTCAAAGATGGGTGTTCTATTCTTATTCAATTATTGTAGGTGCTTGAATTCAGCGAAACATTCCAACACAGTCCAGCGGTCCACAATAATACTGGATTATCCCAACAAGTTGTTGCCTAGAGCCATTTACAGCTTAGCTTATTATTATGGCCTTGTTTTATATACCTCATTTTTATACTTTTCTGCTGGATGGTTTTCTTACAAGACCTATGTAAGAAAAAAATGTAACTTTTGTATCTGATGAGGTCAGTCAAGTCCCCTCTGGGTTTATCCTGCAACCCTGTACCTTACTCTGTAGATCCTTTGTCAGTGTCAGCCATGTGGATGAGTCACAGCCAATGCTTGACCAGTTTGTTCTCTGTGAGAGCCTGAGAGAAAGTTTTCTCTCCATGTGACTCACCTTAGGCACACTATGGATGATCAATCACATTCCTCTGTGGCTCCATAACCTCCTTGATCAGAAAATTTGGGGCACAACTGAGTTCCATGATGTTACAGTATAGGTTCTCCTAGGTCCTGAGTCTTCATTGACCTTGAAAGGCTAGGGACAAAATGTTGGCTACTTTGTAGTCCTTCCACTTCTCCAATTTTTTATCTGGAATTTAGGTTGTTAACCATCCAGGAGAGAAGCTAATTATTACCCTTCAACATATGCAGTAAACTTTACCCTATCTGATTAAATTCTTTTTAGTTGTAGTTTTACCTTTCTATTTGTATTTCTTCATTTGATTTCATATATAGAGAGACTATACGATACTTGTATGTATGTGTGTGGTTTATTTCACTTATGAGTATATGATCAGGGGCCACGGAGATGACTCAGTAGAATAACTGCTTCCCTGGCAAGGGTAAGGGCCTGAGTTCAATCGCCAGTTCCACCCCCTCCCCCAAAAAATGAGTACATGATCAAGTGGCATCCACTTAATTATAAATGCTTCAAGTTTATCTTTTTTTTTTTTTTTTTAGCTAAGTAATACTCCATTGTATAGAAATACCACATCTTTTCCAACCATTCCTCATGTGATGGGCATCTTGGTTGTTTCCAAGATTTAGCTATCACAAATTGTGCTACTATAAACATAGGTGCACATATATCACTATGATATGATGTTTTCAGTTACTCTGGGAAAATTCCCAGTAGGAGGATAGCCGGCTTGAATGGGATTTCCAGTACTACTTTTGTGAGGAGTCTCCACACTGATCTCCACAATGATTGTCAGTCTACATTCCCACCAGCAGTGGAGAAGTGTTCCCTTTTCCCCATAACCTCTCCAACATTTGTTGTTGGTTGATTTCCTTATGATAGCCATTCTTTCTGGAGTGAGATGGTATCTTAGTGTTGTTTTAATTTGCATTTCATGGATGGCTAGTGATGTGGTACATTTTTTCAGATATTTACCCGCTTCTTTAATTTCATCATCTGAGAAGTGTGTATTCATCTCAGATGCCCATTTATGGATTGGGTCTTCAAATTTGCAGGCCCTAATGGATCTTAGTTCTTTATATATTCTAGACAGTAGACCTCTGTCTGATTGCTTATTAGTTAGGATTTTTTCAAAATTTGTGGTTTGTCTTTTCACTTTGTTGATAATTTCTTTTGATGTGCAAAAAATTCTCAAGAACAATTGATCCCAGTTGTTAATTCTTTCAAGTGTTTCCCATGGGAATAGTTTGTTCATGACATCTTTGCATATTTCCATATCTTCAAGAGTTCCTCCTACTTTCTCTTCCAGGAGATTGAGTGTTTCTGTTTTAATGTTTAGATCTTTAATCCATTTTGACTTTAGCTTAGTGCATGGTGATAGACCTGCATCAAGTTTTAGTTTTTGGCATGTAGAAAGCCAGTTTTCCAGCACCATTTGTTAAAGAGGCTCTCTAGTATGTGTGTTTGGCCACTTTGTGGAAGATCAAGTGGCTGAGTGTGTTCACAGAGTGCTTTGCATCTTCTAATCTATTCCATTGATACTCAAAGTCTATTTTGTTGCCAATACCTTGTTGATTTTATCACAGAGGCTTTGTAGTATAATTTCAAGGCAGGAATTGTGATGCCTCCTGCTTTGTGTTTGTTGGCCAGGATTGTCTTTGCTATTCTACATTGTCTTTGCTTTTCTGGTTCCAAATAAATTTTAGGAAAAAGTTCTCTAGGTCTAGGAGGTATGTCCATGGCAGTTTGATTGGGATTGTATTAAATCTGTACAACAATTTTGGAAGTACGGCCATCATCACAATGTTGAAGGATCCAGGAGCAGGGAATATCTTTCCATTTTCTGAAGTCCTCTATGATCTCTTTTCTTAGGGTAATGTAAATTTCCTTGAAAAGATCTTTGACTTCCTTGGTTAAGTGAATCCCAACATATTTCATTTTCCATGGTGCTATTGTAAAAGGTATTGTTTTTATAGTTTTCCTCTCAGTGTGTTTGTTATCTGTGTATAGGAATGTTATGGACTTTTGGATACTGACTTTGCATCCTGTTATGCTAGTGGATTTGTGCATCAAATCCAGTAGCTTCTTGGTGGAGTATTTTTGGGTCTTTCAAGTAAAATATCATGTCATCTGCAAATAGTAATAATTTAACTTTTTCTTTACCTATTCTTATTACTTTTGTTTCTCCCTCTTGTCTAACGGCTGCAGCTACTGATTCCAAAACTATATTGAATAGGAGGGGTGATAGAGGACATTCTTGTCTTGTACCAGATCTAAGAGTAAAAGATTTCAGTTTTTCCCCATTTAGGCTTATATTAGCCATTGGGTTGTCATAGATGGCCTTTATTAAATTGAGGTAGAGAGAGGCCTTCTATTCCAATTTTCTGTATGATTTTGAACATGAATCATTGTTGGACTTTGTGAAAAGCGTTTTCTGCATTATTTGAGATTATCATGTGGTTTTTAGATTTCAGTCTATTAATATAGCATATTACATTAATAGATTTTTGAATAATTGAACCATCCATGCATCCCTGGGAAGAATTCTACCTGGTCATGGTGTGTGATCTTCTTGATGATTTGCTGTATTTTGTTTGCTAGGATTTTACTGAGGATTTTTGCATCTATGTTCATGAGGGAGATTGGCCTATAGTTCTCTTTTTTAGTGTCTTTCCCTGGTTTTGGAATCAGTGTAATACTTGCCTCCAGAAATGATTTTGGGAGGACTGCTTCTTTTTCAATTTCATTGAAGAGTTTGAGGAGTGTAGGGATTATGTCTTCTATAAAGTTCTTGTAGAACTCAGCTATGAATACATGAGGACCTGGATTTTTCTTTGTCAGCAGGCTTTCATTACATTTTGTATCTCGTTGGCTGTTATTGGCTTATTGAGAGTTGCTCTATCTTCTTGATTCAGGTTTGAAAATTTGTATCTTTTCAGGAATCTGTCCATATTGTCTGTGTCTTCTATTCTGTGAGTAGGAAGATTCTCGAAGTAGCTTTTGATAATCTTCTGAATTTCCACTGGGTCTGTGGTGATTTTACCTTTTTCTTTCCTTATTGCTTATATTTTAATTTATGTCTTTCCTGTTCTTGATGAGGTTAGCTAGGGACTTATCGATTTTGTTTCATCTTTCAAAGAACCAGCTTTTTGATTCAATGATTCTTTGAACTGTTTTCTTCATCTCAATTGAATTAATTTCTGCTCTAATCTTTATGATTTTTTCCCATCTTTGGGCTCTGGGTTTGATTTGCTCTTCCTTTTTTAGATGTCAGAGGTTAAACATTAGGGTGTTTATTGCTCCTGTTCTGTTTTCCTAATGTGTGAGTTCATAGCTATGATTTTCCCTCTGAGAACTGCTTTCATCGCATCCGATAAATTCCAATAAGTTGTGATTGAATTTTCATTGAATTGTAGATATTGAATTCCTTGTTCAATTTCATCTGTGCCCCATTGATTGCTGAGTAGGGCCTTGTTTAATTTCCATGCATTTAGTGAGTTTTTCTGGTTTCTTTTGTCATTTATTTGAGTTTCATTGCGCTATTCTCGGATAATATTCATGGGATAATTTCTGGTTTTTTGCATATACTTAAGCATGACTTACAGACTAGTATGTAGTCTGTTTTAGAAAATGACCCATATGCAGCTGAAAAAAAAAGTGTATTCAGCTGTTATTGGGCGGAACACTCTGTACTTGTCCACCAGGTCCATTTGTTCCAAGCTCTGCTTCAGTTCTGCTACTTCTTTGCTAATTTTTTGTCTGGTTAACCTATCTTTTTGAGATAAGGGGGTATTAATGTCTCCTGTTAAGATTGTAGTCTTGGATATTAGATTTTTCATGTGTAGTAAGATTTGTCTTACATAGTTAGGTGCTCCTGTGTTTGGTGCATAGATATTTATGAGTGTTACCTCTTGCTCTTGAATTTTTCCCCTAACCAATATATAGTGGCCTTCTTTATTTCACTTGATCCTTTTTGACTTGAAGTTGAGATTGTCTAACAGAATTGCTACTCCTGCTTTTTTCTGAGGTGGTGGGGCATATAGCATTGTTTTCCATCCTTTGATTTTGAGCCTATGAATGTCCTTTTGAGTTAAGTGTATTTCTTGTATACAGCATGTTGTTTGATTTTGTTTTCTAATCCACTGTGCCAGTCTATTTCTGTTAATTGAGATTATCCAGTTATGCCTGGCCTGGATCTAGCTGTTGTGTTCAGTTCCTTTTTGCTGAAGCTCTTCTGGTACAACTGTGAGCCTGTGGTTTCCTTCTGTTGTGTCTCTGGCCCAGGGAACACTGGGGAGCACAGAATTTCTCCCACATATTCACTGCTCTGTACTGGGCTGGATTGGGGGCCAGAAGAGTCAAAAAAATTGTCAGTTGCTCAGCAGCTTGTGGGTAGTGGCTCCAGGGAGTTGCAGGGCAGGATGGGCTTGGGTGGATTGTCTAGAGAATCTCAGAAAGTCTTGATGGCTCAGAGGTCTTGGAGGTGGGGGCTCCAGATCGCACTGGCCACTGGCGGTGCACCAGGAAGCAAATAGTTATCCCACACACTCACCTGGCCAGGAGCGGGTGGATCAGTGGACGATGCTGGAAGAGTCACTAAACTTCTTACTCTCTTGGCAGGCTTGCAGATAGATAGATAGATAGATAGATAGATAGATAGATAGATAGATAGATAGATAGATAGATAGATAGACAGATGTAGTTTTGTAAGGAATAGGTGGTGACAAAGATGAGGGAAACTTTGAAATCAAGGGGCATTTGGGAATAAAAGTAACACTTCATGTAAATCTACTGCATATGAGACAAACTGCAGGGGCATTTTCTGGCATTTAAATCTATCAAGTATGCCATTTTTTGAGGGGGAGAGGATAAATAGGGAGAGGTGGAGAGAAAGGGAGGAGGATAGAGAAGGAGGGAAAGGGAATAGGGTGAGGAAAGGGAGGAGAGGAATAGGAAGAAGAGGAGAGAAAGGGAGCACGCAGGGACGGTGTGAGGAGGGAAGAGGAGAGTGAGGCAGGGAACACAGAAAGAGAGAGAGACAGAGAGATACAGATGGACAGACAGACAGACTAAGGGAACACAGAAATAGAAGATTTTAGGCAAGATAATCTGTTACTGATCTGTTCTCTAAAAATATCATACCCTACCTAAGCTCAGCTCCCTGTGAATAAGCATGGGGCATTGATGACTGTTGTAGCATGATTTTATATATAGCTTATATATGTATATAATTTTGACATCCACCATAGAAGTAGCTACAAGGGCAAGCAAGATAGCTCAGTAGACTAAATGCCTGCTTAGGCAAGCACAGGGACTTGGGTTCAGTCCCCAGGAAATCACATGCCAGGCCTCCCCACCTCCCCCAATTATTGCTGAGGGAGGCTAGAAAACAGCAGGATCACTAGGAGTCCAAGCTGCATAATTACCAGCTCTTGGATCAGCCACTATGTTGTCTTTACTTATGACATATGTTATTATAGAAATGCACATATCCACTAATTTTAAGACATTACACTAAAGTTAGAGTTAGTGAGATAACTCAGTGTTATAAGTGCTAGCCTGTTGATCATAGGGTCCTAAGTTTGATTCCTGGGTACAAGAAAGAAAGAAAGAAAAAAAGAAAGAGAGAGAGAGAGAGAGAAAGAGAAAAGAACTAAAGTATACTAAACTAAACTAAACTAGAAATGTTAAGAATAATTGTAAAACTGAATGACTGGAAAAAAATGGCTTTTGCCATACAAATAGTCAAAGATATAATAGAGTTTGTAGCATACTGCTTTTCAACTATAAAGTTAAGCATTTTAAAAACATGATTAAAATAGATGAAATGCATATATACAAATATTAGCACAGTGATACGAAATAAGTGCTTGAATATACTGCTTTCAAGGGTATGAATTATCAGAGACTCCCTGGAACCTTACAACCCAACATTCAATCCAACAAAACAGTTTAGCTTCAGGAGATAAGCACTGCATTTCTTCCTTTTGAATAACAAAACATGAGAGTACAATGATTAAAACAGGGTATTTGAACAAATAACAGAAAAGAGAAATAGATTCAAATAAACATTGCCGTGTAATATATTACAGTGAGATTTAAAATCAGTGGCAAGAAGAATCAAAAGAAATGCTTTGGAGATAAATGAATATTACTTCAGAAAATCATAAAGTCAGATCATCTTCTCATGCCATTAAACAAAGACAAATTTCAAATGGGTTTAGTATTTAAAATAATAGCCTTAGAAGAAAATATGGAATACTAGTTTTAATAATCTTTGCAAGGTCTTTAGCAGCAGCAGCATAAGACCTAAAATTCATAACTAAAATGACTAAAATTTGGGCTATAAACAAAAGTATTTGTGAAAAAGAAAATCCTTCTCAACTTTTAGGGGGCCTGCTGATTAGCTTAGTTTAAGCTCCGGTTTATGCAAATACAGGCAGGTGCAGGATACCTCAGCTCCACCTGCCTTATCAGATCAGCCCTTAAGGCAGCCTGAGCCAGCCAAAAAAAAAAATCCTTCTCAAAAATATTTGTGTGGAAATATTTTGCTGCTATGTACAAAAGAATAACTGAAAGACTACTATTGTATACTTATTCTCCTGTGTTTAATTGTTTGTCGAATTTGGTGGGTTCTTTCCATTCTTGTTCATGGAGTTTTGATCATTTTGCTCCCATCTAGAATATCAGGTAGTAGTCTGTATGGGTTTGGCTTTGTCATTATGAAATTCTTTAGTTGTTCTTTGTCATGGAAGTATTTTCCTTCTCCATTATACTTGAAAGAGAGTTTTGCAGGGTATATCAGTCTCGATTAGAAATTGTTTTCTTGCATGACTTCAAGTACTTTGCTCCATGCTCTTCTTGACTTGATGGTTTGTGAAGAGAAATATGCCATTATTTTGATGGGTTTTCCTTTAAACATGACATTTCTTTTCTTTAGTGGCTTTTATTATACTGTTCCTGTGCTGAATTTCTGGGGTCTTGATTATTATATGTCTGGGAGTAGTTTTAATTGGACTGATGTTATTTGGAGTTCTATATGCTTCGGTTACTGAATGTCAGATTGTTGCCTTATATTTGGGAGTTTTTTGCTATTACTTCTGCCTATATTCTTTTTATATCATTTGTATTGACTCCTTCTTTTTTGTTGATGCCTATTAGTCTCACATTTACCTTTGCATTGTCTTGCAGCTGTTGAATTATTTTTTTCGACATCCTAGTTGTTTTTAAGAGATTTTTTACTTACTTTTTCACTAGCTGCAATGGTGTCTTTCAGATCAGAAAGTCTATTTTCACTTTCACCCAAACGGATTTGCCAGCTTGTGAGTGAGGTTTTAATTTCCTATATATCACTTTGAATCTGTTTCATAGATTCTATTTCCTATATTGCTTATTCATGGATTCCATCATTTCTATATTGTGCTCTATTTTTTTATCAGTGTATTCTTTAGAATCACTTAGTACTTCTTTGATTAAAGTTATTGCTACATTTTTTAATTCAGAAATTATTTCTGATCTGATTTCTATACCTTTCTGCAGTTGTTTACTTACAATGCTATTATTTCAGAGATTTCAAGTGTATGAATTCCAATTTTCTGTATGATAGTGTCTTCTATGCATTTGTACTGGGTGGACTTGGGGCCTGAGACTGCTTTTTGTTCCTTCTCTTTGTCATTTTGTATACCCCTGACTTTTGACCTTTGGTGTACAGCTTAGATAGAGTTATCCTTAGCACCAGGTCCAGATCTAGGAAGTTCAGACTCCTCCAGGTGGGTGTGGCTTGGGTCTGCCTACTGTGTTTCACTTCTTTCTGCTTCAGCCTTGTAGGTGAACCCTTTGTGTCACACTGGCAAGATGTGCTGCTCCTGAATCAGCTGGGTGGGTCTTGCCTCCAGCCTCTTTGCAGGGAGTTCATGCTGGGCCTGCGCTATGGGTCTGTTCAGGGTCCAGAGGCCCAGGTCGTCTCACTCACACACCAGGCCTGAGCTCTGGGTTGATTCTACAAATGGACTTCTGTTGCACTCTATGGGTCAAGATTCCATATGGGAGTACAGGGTGGATATCAAGGAAATAGCTGTAACTCAGTTCCACAAGTGACACCTGGCCACCAGTAAATGTCATGGTCATTCTCCATGTCCGCAACACACAAGAACTTTGGGCGATATCCTATCCCCAAACTGTCAGAGTGATGGTCATTTATTTGTCATTCCAGCATTTATCTTATGTTTTATTTTTCATATTTTCTTACTATCATGAAAACTGAATCTTAGTTCAATTGTTTTGAAGCATTTAATTTTAAATTAATTAGTATTTAATTTTCTAAATACTGTATAATCTTAATTTTTGTTTTAAGATTTATACTATATCTTTGAATTACAATGTATCTATAAGACATTGTATGATATCTTATCCTAGTATTAGAAACTTTAAAAAGTATTATTTCTATTTTCTGTTGACTTTATATTCTTCCCTGTCCTCTACACACATACACACACATATATATGAAAAAAATACATGTATAACCCAACATAAGATTGGTACTGTTTCACAGAAATCTTCAATGACCTTTTAAATAAGGGTTCATCTGATATATCTTATATAGTCTTGTAACTATCACTTTAAGAGCTCTTTATTGTTCATCTAGGAGCATACTGTAACTTTTCTTGCCTTTTAAATTATGTCCTTTGTTATTTCTTATATGCTACATCTGGAGGTATTAAAATATTTTATGTTTGTATAACTAGAAAATATTTTACTGTTAGTTTTCAAAGGTATGTTTGCCAAGTAAAAAATTCAAAATTCAAAGAGGATAGATCTTTTTTTTCTTTTAGTCCTTTAGTCCAGTTTGTTACATACTTGGTCATTTTTTCTTTTTTCTTTCTAATGTAGAATAAGATGCTATATAATTTTGTGCTTCCATAGCTAATATATTTTTCTGTATATGCTTTAACTATTTTTTTATTTATAATAAGTTTTGGACAATTTCATTTTTGTGTACCTTGGTATGATTTTATTTAAATTTCTTGTGCAAAAGGTTCATTTTTCTTGGAAATGTGGTATTATAAGTTGAACTAAATTCAGAAATTTTAAATCTTTAAATATTTATTGCCTACTTTCTACTTTGAGAATTCTAATTATATGAATATAAAAAAAGAAAGGAGCAGTTAACACTTACAGCTTTTATTTTTACTCTGACTTTTTCCTCTCTTGAATTTCTCATAACTTCTTAGTTATTGTTTGTTTTTAAAACAAAACTTACATGTTTATATTTGGTAATCTGAAAAACTAAGTTGCACATAGCATCATGTAATACAGAAACTATTGTTGGTTCCTACTAATTTGTTTAGTGAAATCTTGTATCATGTATAATGCTGTTTTCTTCTATCACTATTTTGTATTCTTTAAAAATAATAATTAAAAAAAGAAAAAAGTATTTGTGTGGGAGCAGTAGGATAAGTAAAACTAAAAGATAAGTAATAGATGGAGATTTGTCCAATATAGAAAGCACAAAACATTAAGTTTCTATAATTCAATAAAAATATAACAGAAAAATATACAAATGAAAAAAATTCCCTGAAACAGAGATATAAAGGAACAATAAATGTGGAAATGATGCTCAATTTTTAAAATAAAAGCAGTGAAAGTTAAGCTACATGAATTTTTGCCTATATGATTGTCAATTTTTATCATGTTCAAAATTATGGAAAAGCAGAAATTCACATCATCATTGATATAAAATGATATGTATAACTTTTTAAAAAAAATTATTTTATCTTTTATTTATTTATTTGGCACAGGGTTTTATCACACAGCTCAGACTCATAGTGATCCTCCTATCTCAGCCTCCCGCAGTGCTGGGATTACAGGCACATGTCACCATGCCCAGTTTCAGTGGCTTGGCAGGGCATGCCCAGGGTTCCAAGGCGGGCATGGCACACAGTAGTGAAGATCTAACCCAGGTCCTTGTGTCTTCCACCCAAGTGCTTAAACTACTGAGCTATCTCCTCAACACTGATATAACTTTTTGAACGACAATTTGATAATATCAAATAATTTAAAAATACCACCATTCAGTTATTCAGATATTTCTTGGAAGTTATACACTTAAACATTCAACATGTACACAAAGATAAATGTTCAATTATCTTATGAACATTTATGGCAGATTTTGTTTATAACAGGAAAACACAAAAGTGAATATCCTGACAGTCCATCTGTTGAAAGAATATGGGAGGAACAGAGACACAATCATTCATTAAAAGATGTAATAGAATTTTTAGAAAATCTAAAATAGCAACACATAAATTTTGAAAAATAAAAATAACCTATATCATAATCAAGCTATTACTTTAAAACTAATAGTTCATCTATAATCAAATACTTCAGGCTGGGGAGATAGCTTGCAGGCATAAGCAACTGCCTGGCAAGCACTAGCACTCGAGTTCAACCCCTGTTTGGCACTCCATGCCAGTCCTGGAACCACAGGCACACTGTGCTGCCCCAAAACCAGGCATGGCAGCATGTTCTTCTAACCCAAGCGCTGGGAGGCTAAGACAGGAGAATTACTAGTACTCTAAATTGCATAGCATGACCTTGTGTTGGAAGAATTAATAATAATGATAATGATAATAACAATTTACTGCCTTTAAGACAATGCTTTTAGAATGCTTACTTAAATAAGAAAAGGTTCTTATTAGAATAAATTACAATAATGTGTAATCAGTGTAAGCCAAAATATTCTGCAAAGGAAGGATATACACCAATATATGAAAAGGGACATCATAGGAAGACTGGAAAAAAAGAAGTACAAAACAATTTATTCTTTTGATTTGTGCTTTATAATTTTTTCAATAGTCAAAATTAACTTTTTAATTAGGTAAATAAAAATTAAATGGCAATGAAGTGGAGTCAGAAGAGAGAATTTCTTTTTTTAATTTTTTGGTTATTTATTTTTAAATGTATTTGGTACAGGGTCTTACTATGCAGCTCGGATCATAGTTATAGCTCAGATTTGCAGTAATACTCCTGTTTTCAGATGCCCCAGTGCTGGGACTACAGGTGCTGAGTCTGCTGAGCTATCTTGCTGGCCACAAAAAAAATCCTAAAGTAAGAATATTTCTTTTTTTCCCAAGCCCTAACTACTTAAAAAGAAATGTTTGTTCTATGCATAGAATGCAAAATGTTTCAAATTTATCCTTAAAACATTCACTAGAGTATTAATACCCAAAACTTTTTATCTCCCATTTTGGGACTTATAGGATCTATGGGGTGTGGGGCCGCAGAGATAGCTTGGCAGTCTAAGTGCCTGCCTGGCAAGAACAAGGACCCAGGTCCGATCCTCCATGCCACATGCAGTGAAAGCTCTGGAACTCGGGAGGCACCTTGCTGACCACTGAAACCGGGCTTGGTGACACGTGCCTATAATCCTAGAGCTGGGTAAACTGAAACAGGAGGATCACTAAGAGTTCAAGCTGCATAGCAAGACCCTGTATCAAATTAAAAGTAAAAAGATAAAAGTAATACAGTGTGATCTATAAAATTAATATTATGCCAGGAATTATAGAAAGTAGTTTGAATGAAATATGCTAATTAATGACTGTTTGGATGGTCCTAGAACCTATATTTGTTTTTATTTTTCAAATATATATATATATATATACATATATGTATTATACACACACACATATATTTTCAGTGTTCAATATGAAAGCTCAACTGCAATAGGGAAAGAATAAAATGCATTGTAAGAAGAGTTGAAAGTTATAAGCTTGTGTGACCATGCATAAAAACTCCTAAACACTGTGACCATCCAAGGGTTTCCTGCTGAATGAGTCTTTTATTCTAGTGAGTTGGCAAGTAAAAGATGCATTGCATTGTTTTGACATCAGGGTGAAAACACAGTTCTGTTGACATCAATACAATGTACTAAAATACATTTTTATATCCTGTGTAGGTGTTCTGAAAGGACCCTATTGGTAGCACTGATTTTTTTTAAATGCAGGAAAATCTCTGCAGTACATACAACAAAAAGCATCTAAATTGCCTAGGACAAACTGCAATCTACTTAGAAATGTGATGGTAATTTTAAGTATACCCATAGAAAGAAATATTCCATGAAAAGACACAAAACACTTTTTCTATGTCACACTTCGTTATGCAAACTCCATATATCTTAATACATTATATAATGTAGTACAATTAAGAAGATTAGTTTGTCAAGAAGCCTGATTATAGTAAACCTAAACAGAACCAGAAAAATGTAATATTTTATGTACACATGGTTTTATCTTTCACTGTTGTTCCTATGCCTTTGATCTTGATCAAAATTATCCTTATGCAAATTCTGAAGGAGTCTTCTTGCAGATATTCTAGTCCTTCCATTCTATTCCAAAGACTAAAGAATAAAGCATTACAAGATATAGTTACGGATGGAGCTTTGAATAGTGTGGGATGAAATAAAATCTGTGAGAAACTAGAAATAAAGAACAGATGAAAGTATAGAATCTAAGGGATCTTGGATACTGAATATACAAGTGTAAGAAAAATCTCACAATGTGGTTACAGGCAGCTTGATTCAGAAACTGAACAAAATAAAGGAAGGTACTCAGCAAAAGTAGGTACTCTAAACCTTATGAAGGCATTAGCCCCAATGACCCTCACATTGTGCACAACCGTGGCCCCCAAAAGACATAAGAGCATTACAGAAGTTCACCACTTGCTAATCTAACTAGATTTATTTACTGATATATACATTTGTATGTTTAAAATGTTATATAACACTTGCATTAATATTTATCCTCATTACATTTAAGTTATCAAAACGAATTAACATGGTATTCTCTAGAGTGAATTTGCTTTCTTACTGAGAATATCCAAATAGAACAATTTAGCAGATTAAAGTGCCTGCAAGCAGGCGCAGGGGTCGGGGCTTCAATCCTCGGGCCTGCTGAGCCAGCTCTGCTCCGGGGCTCACTGAGAAGAGGCGATTGAGATTGGGCCTGGTGGTAGGCACCTATAATCCCAGCTCTTGGGAGGCTATAAACAGGTGCATTGTTGTGAGTCTGATCTAGTAGTGAGACCCTGAACACTCTATAGACCCTTCCCTAAAAAGAAAAAAAAAAAAAGAACAATCTATGTACTAGCAATGATCAAGAATAAGTCATTAGTGAAAACACTCTATAAAATTAAATTTCAGATTTAATTTGATTAATATAAATGATTGTGACAAGAAGCAAGAATTTTCTAATTGAGGAAAATATAAATAACAGAAAATTTACTATTTTAAGTATATAGTTCAACTTATTCACATTCTTGGGCAAACATTAGCACTGCCCATGACCAGAACTATCTTGTCTTCCTAAAATGAAACTTCAAATCCAATAAGCCATAACTTCTGATGCTAAGAAACTTCTAAACATTGGAAAAATATTAACAAGGGTAAAACACATTCATAATCAGAGTCCATATGGCCCTTTGTATTTTTTATATTTGGAGTAATTTTATACAGATTTGCAGAAGAGTAAAAGTATAGTAAATATTTTATTTAAATTTCCTAAAAAATTATACTTGAGCTTCATTGAATGAAGTAAATCTTGATGCACGCTATGATGAAAGATGTCACAAAATATTGATGTACTGAAGTCCTTTCTGAAATAAAACAATGAAAATAACATATTTTTCTATCTCTAGATAATAATAGCTCACATATCTGATTTTGAGTTTGTGGAAATTTGTGGAGGATATCACCATCTACAAATCCAAGATCTCAAATTTTACTTAGATGATCAATTTTACAATCAGCACTGAAAAATAGAATGCTGGGGCCAGTGAGATGGCTCAGCAGACTGTAGCATCTGCTCAGGCAAGCTTAGGCAATTAAGGGACCTTGGTTTTCTGGTGAGGCACCACATGCTGCCCCAGCCCTGCCTTGAGGGTAGGCTGAGTAGGCATAACAGTGCACACCTATAATTCCAGCACTGGGGAGGCTGAAAGCAGGAGGAGCACCACAAGTCCAAGCTGCCTACTGAGACCCACTACCAACCAAATACACTTAAAAAACAAAAGAATGCTGTTATCTGCCTCTTTACACTTACCTTTTTATTTATCTTAAATGTTTTAATCAGATTCCTCTATTTCCGTTCTTTGTCATGGGGGGGACAAAAGAAAAATTCTGAATTCTCAGCTAATTCAAATTTAAAAGCAGACGACAAAGACAGTGTTTTTCAGTCTTCTGAAAGTTTGTTCTTCAAAAGATGATGCCATATTTTGAGCAATATAATTAGAAAACTAAAGAATGGTGAATTATTTTACTATTGTAAAATAATTCAGCTTAAGGTCTCAACTTTATGGTATAATTCTCATGTTTTCTTATTTGAGTTTATTTATCTTAATTACTAATAACTGATAAAGGAATGATTCCTATGATGATGAACAAACTTCCAAGGCATAGAAAATAATAATGACATCAGAAAGATCTCATAATATACCTAGAGTTATGAAAGGATATAATGAAGGCATATAATATTTGCAAGATCCAGGGGGCTTTTTCTTATTGAAAAGAATGTCAATTTTCTCTTTGTTCTTTGAAAGTCAACGTCATGAAGTCTCAGTTCTTGTAAACAGGTAAAACGACTCAAAGATAAAATTCAAATCTGATCCAGTGGATCTTTATGGCACTGATGAAACTTATTTACTTTAGAAATATATTTATTTCACTGACATAATTAGAAAAACAATAATGCTTGTTAGTTTAGTTAAAAATGCTTTTCATTGAATAACTCACCTAAAATATCAATGGTTTAAATTAGATCAATCTTTTTAACAAGTAGCCAGAGAAGATTCCTCAGAAAACTAAGATTAGAGGTCCCATTTGACCTAGCTATTTCCCTCTGGATATTTTCCCATAAGAATTTCAAATGTGATACTGCAGTGATATGTGTGCACAATTTTTAGTAACTAAATCTTGAAAACAACTCAAATGCAAATCAGTTGAGGAATGGATAAAAAATGTGTGGTATTTTTATACAATGGAGCATAACTCCTAAGAAAGATAAACTCAGGGTTTTTAATAGACAAATGGATGCAACAAGAGACCATACTCCTAAGTGAAATAAATTAGACTTGCATAATTGCATTGTCTTCTAGTATAAGAAACTGAAAAATTAAATAAGATCCAGAAGGTAAAACAGATATTGTGAAAGGGAAAGAAACTCCTCAAAAAAGAAAGAACAACTGGGATAGAGGAAAGGAAAAAGGAAGTAAAGAATAGTACATATAGCTAAGATAATTCTACTACTAATTTCTATTAGTTCATTGAAGGGAACAGTGAGTGTTTATATTGTTTGACTAATCTTACATGCCTACATCTGCTAATCTGAGCAACTACTTTGAAGATAACAATATGCAATATAATAACCATTGTTTATGTCCTATTATCTTATTTTGAAATTCTGTATTATTTTTATTATTCTCTTTAAAATTTAAAAAATCCAGTAGCCAGAGTGAGGCAATCTTATCTTGGATGTGGCAGTATCATGGTCATTCCTAATCAGTATCCCTGTAACATGATACTTGCATACCCATGCTTGTAGAAGAACAATTAATAGCAACTAATTCTTGGAAGCAAACTATATGTTCATCTACAGATGACGGATAAAAAAATATGGTATTTGTACATAGTGGAGTGCTAATAGGCTAAAAAGAATCATGAGTTAGAGTCATTTATGGGAAAATGAGTGCACCTTAAGACCATAGTGTCAAACGAAATAAATTAGACACACAAGGTTAAATATTGCATGATTTCTCTTTGTGAGAAACCTATAGTATAAATAAATTAAACAGAAAAATAAGACAATAATAAATAGAGGAATAGATATTTTGTAACTATGAAAGGGACCCAAAGTCAGAAGGGGAAAGGAGAGGGAAAGGACATTAGTTGAATTAAGATATGCCATATTTCATATATATGTACTAACAGTACACAATGAATGTAATAATTATGTACTGCAAATTTGTACTAAAAGTTAAAGTTAAATAAGTGGATTATTGAAGGATAAAACTATTTCTCATCCTAAAAAATATTTAGTTACATGGGATAAAAAAAAAAACTTTCTAATTTTATTTATCCCACTTTCCTTTCGACCTGTGCAGAAAAAGAAAAATCATTTTTCCATGAATAATCCTGTATACATTTTATTTTTATACTTGTTTTCATTTATAAGTAATCTCCACTCATTATAAAAGAACTATTTGAATATAGTGTTATATAGAACTATAACCTATAGTAATAAAGAGCTCTTTGATCTTTCCTGAGTTCTTGAAACACATTATTGTCAACTTATGAGTCATTCCAAATCTTAATCTCTTTGTGCACAAAGGAAAATATACTATTTTGTTTTATAAGATTTTACTATAAGGGCATATATAAATACATATTTATATATATGATATATAGATATAGATGATAGATATCTTATATTCTTTTTGACTTTAAATGGACAAGTCTTGGTGATCTCTGTACATACAATATAGATCTACTCTC
Source organism: Ctenomys sociabilis (assembly GCA_004027165.1). Lineage (NCBI taxonomy): Eukaryota > Metazoa > Chordata > Mammalia > Rodentia > Ctenomyidae > Ctenomys > Ctenomys sociabilis. The sequence continues at coordinate 21,480 of PVKA01011635.1, read as the reverse complement.
CTTGATTTTATATAATGCATGGCACTGAATTACAGTGTCATGGATACATATCTTTCCAGTTTGGGACAATGAATAAAACTAACGCAATAAATATGCTCTAAAGTGTCTATTTATACATTTGTGTACATGCATTTGGGTATAAAATTTCTTCCAGGGACATAAACATACATCTAAAAATATCAATCATACCAAATTGTTATGAAATATAATTACATAATTTATATCCATTAACAGATTATGAAAATATCCATTTCCTTACCTTATCTATCAGGTACTATTATCATTTGTGTCTTCTCCCAACCTAAAACAATTAATATTGCAAAGTCATATGTACTATTTCTGCAAGTTTTTCTTCAGACCTATCCCTCCAGTCCCCTCAATCCACCTTTATAAGTCACAATCTTCAGACCTTTCACTACCTGTAACTGCCTTCTGCAGATAGTTCAGTTTATCAATGTCTATCTTAAAATGCATTGCCAAGAATTTATTATACTTTGACCAAACTTCTGGCCAAATAGCTCTATTATCTATTTTGTTCTGATCTGGTAGTTTTTCACAGTTTTTGAGTCACTATTCTCACTAAAAATCTACAAATGTTATTAAGCCTTTCTTCTAAAAAACATACATGCATGAACAATGTAAGAAGTTTCACGAACACAGACCTTATCCGTAATGCAGTCTCAAATCATACATTTATTTTAGTAGTAACATCACAGGTAGTTAACTCACATTATGTTTACAGTATATCTCAACCCTTAGTTGTACCGATTGCTGAAAAATTATATCCTTTTTCAGGCTATATATCTTACTTGGCCCAGATACTGAGTCATGTGTTACTTTCTTAGTGTTTCTTCTTTTGAATTTCTGCCCATTCCATCAGCCTATGAAGCTGTTTAAGAAACTTCAGGCTTTCTGCCTTAGTTTATTAATGTCTTCATTCATCTCAATGAAAATGATTTAAGTAGTATAATAATATGTCATATACCTTGACTGTATAGACTTTTTTATTTTTGTAACAAATATTTTTTGAGTGATTATTTGTCCCTAACACTGGAATAACTATATTAAGACCAAATACACACTTGTCTTCTCCACAAAGGTACAACAGGAAAATTAATCAATATCCTTGCAGAAATCCAAATATATTTTATTTATGCATATTGTCTCATAGTCTACTAAACCAGCAATGCAAACCTTAGAATAAGAATATTTGTTTGCACTGCCCTAATCAATTTTTGTATTATTTAAAAGATTTAGTAATTTCTAGATGAGAGATATGCTTGTGACTAAAACTACAACTGTACACAGGACTGATAACTCCCAAGCAGTTTGCAATCTAATAAAGAATTGTAATTTTCAAGCTGCCCCTCAGATCACCAGCTTATATTCCAAGTACTGCTACTATTCTAAAGTGTTGCCAACTGTAACATACAAGGGGTCAGATGACTTATCTTCTAACCTTAAAGATCTAACTAATTACTAATGTTTGGCATTATACCAATAGTAGGAATGAACAACTTCAAAAAAAATAGCATCAAAAGGTTTTCAAGAATTAAAAAAAAAGGAAGAAAATCAGAGAAACAAATAAAATAGGAAGAATATTATAGTAAACACAGAACATTAAAAACTAGTATAATCTAACCTATGGACCATGAAAAAAGATTTCATTTAATGAAATTCACAGCGTTCTCTTATTATATTTGCAAATTCACCATTATCACCATTAGCAAGCACAGATCCTATTTCGTATTCTAAAAGGGAAGCCTAGGATCTAAGTCTTAAAGGCCCTGGCAATCAGGCTTGAATGTTTCACTATATAATCATGTGTTCTACAATTATAACATGCACAGCCATATTCTAGATTTGTAAGGCCCTCAAAAAAAATAAATAAATAAACTAGCATGAGTGTTACTTCTGCATAGGGCCACATGGTAATCTAGCGCTAATTCCAAATCCCCTGGAATAAAATGAGTTTGATTTATTTAGTGCCAAAGAAAGAGGTTAAAAAAAGCCAGTATTTTTCATCTTAAATCTCATTTCATTAACATCTATGTCATAAAATGAATTCATTTTCCAAAGTACTTTTCAACAATCTATACACACTACCATGCTTATTGTGCATAACATCTAAACTAACTACAGAAGTATATTAATTTGGGATTAACACAGTTTTGAGTTCATGCATTCACAATCTTAACCAGGATATTTTTAAAATCATGAAATGCACTGTTAAATTAACATCATAGTTCCTTTTTTAGCTCCATGGGACAGAAAAGTGATTTTTTACATCAACCTAAAGACATAATTAAACATATATTTCATTTCTCTTTCAAGAATATTCTTTTCAACCTGTTTGATACAGCTGCAGGGTAAGCAATTGGCAGCTTCCAAGCAAAAGGAAAACTACTGGTTCTTTATAATCTGCTTTATGGCTTTTCAAATCTCTTTTCATCTTTCTACCACATCTTCCTCTGTCTTTATACTATTGTTAAAACAGAAATTAGTGTCTTGTAGAAAAAAATGTTGATTCAAGTAAAAAATAGCCAAACTAATGAGAGTTTCTCAATTGCTTTCTAGTTAGTCATGCATTTCTATGGACTCTTAATCTGTGTTTAGAGAGAAGCTATTATTAGAAAAAAAAAGCTACATAGTTATAACTGCAAATTATATTTTGTTATACCTCAAACTATTTCTACATCTCAGGAAAATATTAAAATTACTCAGCAAGGGAGCCAAGATTCTGAAAAAGACCATCACATTAAGAGCTTTTGATTACATGAGATTTAAAAGGAAATTATTTAAAACATTTGTTGTAAATGAGAACAAAAATATCATTTTAAATATATATGCACATAAATATATGGTAGAGGTTTATAAATATAAAGTACATTTACAAGTATATATGTGTATAAATGGTCATACTTTATACAGTATGACTAGTATATATGAAAGCACCTATTATTCCTAAATAAAACTGGCATGATTCATCTATTTGATCTAAACTTAATCCGTGAAACAGTAGGAGAAATTAGGTGCTAACAATTAGAATGTTTTGCTCCATGCTCGTATGGGATTCTCTTTTTCACAGAAAGCAGTATGGTTCTCTCTCTCTCTCTCTCTCTCTCTCTCTCTCTCTCTCTCTCTCTCTCTCTCTCTCTCTCTCTCTCTCTCTCTCATTACTTGCTATCCTAATTCCTGAAGTTAACAATTTGCAAAGGAGGAAGTACTTTCTTTATATTTAAAATATGTACAACTTAATCTTTCCCCTTCTCTGGGCAATTAAAATCTCTTCCAAATGTCAGTGGCAAAAAAGAAATATAACTATTTTGCAGTTTAGGATGTCTTGTTGATGGGTGAGTGACTTTATGGATAAACAAAAGGACAGATTTGTTTTATAATTATTTTTATTTTCAATGCTTTGGGTGTAGCAGAAGAAAAAATATGGCCAATCCTGGGAGGTGAAGAGTCACATGCAGAGTGGACCAAGGAAATGTGAACAACTGACAAAGATAACATCAAAGAAGCAGAAGGAAGAGCTGTGCAGACCGAGAGAATAGTTTAGAATGGCTCATTGTCCCCCTCCAGGTGTCTCTTTTCAAACCTGCAAAAGCAGCCTCCATTAGAGCTCCATCCCATATTCCACTTTGAGCTTCTCTGACAGTGTCTGAGGACTTATTTCTGGATGTGCACAATCTCCTCTTCTAGAATGATATTTTTCAAGGAATTACATTGACAGTACAACTACATTAATTTTCATGTCAAAAATCTCTGCTTTGTGGCAACGGCCGGTGCTCTATTTTCCCTCAACCCTATTTCCCTAGATAAATGAGCTGCAGCGTTAAGAATCTACTAAGTCCATACTGATTCTCTTCAGAAACTTTTTGCTTAATGTATAAGTTCTATATTGTCAATAACAATGTTGTTTAACCACGTGTTTCAAATTTCTTTGCCAACTCTTCCCACCTTACTCATGCAAATCATCAAAGTCAAGGTCTTGAGATCTAATTCTATAAATCTGAGGTTGTGGAAATTCTGCTTAATAAAATTTGTCTATATTTCATTTCCAAATGCTAGGAAATGGGTTGTCTATGTCTTGATTCCAAATACTAAAATTTCTTCAACATGACATTGCTTTATAGTTCTCTAAATTAAAGATGTAACATATGCACAGATTTTTCAAAGATTTTAATCTTGATAAAAGTTTGTCATTTTTTTTTCAATTTTATCTTCCTCCTATTCTCTGGCAAGTCTACTCTTTCTAGTCTATTAGCCACACTTACTAAAACATGGCAGCAAGGAAACCTAGCAGTGTATTTGATGAAAATGAAAGTATATGTGAAAATATCTTCATCTTGTGTTTACAGGCAATAAACTGAAAACAATGAAGATCCATCTGCCATCTTCTGAAGGCCTAGTAAGTGGAAGGTCAACAGAAAACCAAAATTCTTCTTCACAGCTAGTGCACAGCATGGCAGAGTTTGCAGTGATTATTATTATCCATGTCTAAATTAGACTTAATTTGTTCTAGGTTAGAATCTATGCTTTCCATAATCAATAGATTATTCATCATATTAGGGAACCTTATGAAATATACAGTGATTATTCTACTGAGATCTCATCCATCTAGACTTTTATATATACTAATTTTATTTAATGTCAAATAGCATTGATTTAAGATTAGTGATTATAGTCTTTAAAAAATAGTTTTTCAGAATGTATATTCCTTTTGACATTTGCTTTGAAGTATACTTCTTAGTATTACTGAAATAATATTGGAATTTAACTTGACATAAAAGCCTTTTCTCTGCTTATACATGCAATTTCAAATCACATATTCCTTCTTTCCTTACAATTTTTCTACTCAACAGTAAAACAAATGACAGAAAAATCTGGCATTGAGCCATATCACAGACTATTTTAAGGAATTCTTCAATATTCTCATACCAGTTTTTTTCCACACACAATGAAAAAGCAAACTGATGCTCCAGTCAATAATTAACTACCAGAATTTCTCAAATATTCCTCATTACCAAGATAGATACACAGTGCATAGGTATCTGTCCTTCATTGCCTGACCACTATGGGGGATTAGTTCTAGGATTCCAAAATCCACAAATATTCAAGTTCCTTACATAAAATGGTGACATACTATATAAAACCTACACTCATTCTCTTGTATACTGCAGATCACTTCCAAGTTATTTATAATACTTAATACAAGTTAAAAGCTACATATATACATTAGGACCAGTAATATAGCTCAGTGGTACAAGTGCCTGCCTTGCAAGTTTTAATCCCAGTACCAAGAGGAAAAAAAATAGAAGCTACATATATTATTGTAACATCATGTTGTTTAGGAAATAATGACAAGTAAAAATTAACTATGTGATTTTCCAAATATTTCTGATGCCAAGAGACATATATCTAGCTCTAGCTCCTTAGCTCTAGCTGCATCTCCTTGCCTCCCTACTCCTGAGAATATCTTGCTGAAAACATAAGCTAAAGTTAAGGAATATATTTGTAGGAGAAAAACATATGCCTAGAGATATTCATGTCATACTGGAAGATTTGTAGTTACAGATTTCCTGACTTTACTGCTCAGGTGTGTCCTCAAGCACAGAATTATGGGCATGATAGTAGTGGGAACTTCCAGCGAGGGCCCTGTCATTGCTCATAGGAGTGGAAAGCATATTTTATGCTGTGATACAGCAGAGAGTTCAAAAGAAGACATAGAAAAAGGGAGAAGGCTAATGAGGAATAGTTGAGGGGCAAAGTGTCCTAGTGGTGGGTACTCAGTGCCTCCAGGACTGGCCCTCAGGTAGTGGGGAAGAGATGATCCCAGCAAATGCCTGCCACAATATGTTCAGCCTAATACTTACTACATTATTCTGTTCCCAAATTTAAAATGAGAATAGAGAACTTTCTTCAAATTAACATACATAAAGCTTTTTCAACAAGACCTAGTACACATTAAGCTCTCATTAAGTCATGTTTTGAAGAAATACAATATGGCATGAAAGAGGTTAAAGGACATAAAATTTAGCAAGACTTCAAAAATGGCTTTTCAAAGCTTTAAGGGAACAGAGAAATACAAAGAAAATAGCATTCTTTATATTCTCAAAATATATAAAAATAATTAACAGGCTAAGTGACAAGGGAGATTTTTTTGTTTTGTTTTGTTTTGGTTTGGTTTGGTTTCTTTGCTTTTTTCTTCTTTCTGACAAAACATAGGGTTTTCTACCTCCAAACTTATAAGCAGATCAGTTCCTTTGTGGGAGTGGAGTTTGTGTAGAACTAAAACATTTGTCCACTGTCTCCAACTGTTCTCTGTATGACAGGTCAATATTGCTTATCCCATAAGGACTGACTGAATGGACTGCATCAGCAGCATACTGCATGATTCATTTTCTTTGCAGTGAAGTCAATCATAATTTTAATAAACACTTGTAGTTACTGCTCATCTCTGCTGCAGAGTTCCTATAACATGTCCTCATTGTTTTGCTAAACAGCAAGTTTGTTCTATCAGCGCATTTGCTAACCTGGTGACCTATGTGATGACTCCAACAGAAAAATTAAACCCTCGAAATAGGCAAATACAATGACTTCGTGTGTAACCAGTTTAGTGGAGATCTCACTGAGGTCACCACGACAAGAAGGTATCTTAAAAATAAACATTATGAATGGGATGCAGAGCACATCAGGGGTCAGAGCTTGCTGGGAGCCTAGCAGATGAGAATGAACAGAGGATTATTGTTAGCAGAGCCAATCTGGGACACCAAATAGGAGAATCTGTGACAGATTTGGAAAATTTAATGTTCTACAAATAGCCATGTAACCTCACTGCTTATCTGAAAAACAATGCAGAACCACACATCTAGATTTCAAACTTTGATTTGAAACCAATATTATCAGACTTCTGTTTCTCAAATTTCCATTCCTTCATAAACAATACTATTTCAATAATACTACGAATATAAAGTACTAGAAAAAATGACCACACAATTAGTTGTTATAACAATGTCAATGTCAAATTACAATAATGGTTTTTAAATGCTTCCTGTTCCTGTACTCGCTTATGTGAATGGATAAGCAGTTCCCAGGCTAGCACCGGCCCATGTATCACAACAATCACAACACAAAGAATACTAAACCACATGATCTCTAAACTTTCTCTCTGATTCCAAGGGACACATTTTGAAAAAAAAAACCTATCCAAGTTTCACTCTACAAAAACTAAACTCCAAAAGAGACTGAAATGAAACCTAAATGAAGCACCTAACAAAATACCAGCTTTGCATTTTACATCTTCCATTTCTCCGCAAGCATTGGCTAAGCACCCGTTTTGTTTCTGTGTTCTGTTAGATGTTAAAGATACAGAAATAAGCCACTCCAGAACCTTATCCTATAACAGGGGAGAACAAAAAATTACATCAGAGGCTTCAAGGCTTATTCAAGTGATGATAACATTTAAAGCTTTGAAAGAAGAAGAGCTATTCTTTCTCTCTCCCTCTATTCCTTTTCAAAAAATAAAACTAATGAAACACATTTTGCACAACTTGCATAGCCAGTGAAATCCTAAGAGAGGGCAATCAGAAATTAAGAAAACACTAGGCACACACTACAAGGAATACTGAGACCAGGTGGAGCCTGACCTCTCAGATGGATGGGCAGCAACAACTCAGCATGGTCTGCAACTTTATGTATATAGTAAAAAGAGGTCTGATAAAGAGAGTCATACCACATGGTCAAAGCTCTATTTCCCATTGCCATGGAAGAACCCCAACTACTCCTCAACTTGCGTCTCTATATCTCAGATCCCTTAGTTTATACTTGTTGTACTATGCTTGCATCATTTACCTTGTACTTAACTCAAGTCTCAGCTCACAGGGTCAGGATTACCAAGATGCTGATGGACACCTAGAATATCAGCACACAGCCAAACAACAGCCTACAAGTCCTGAAACAAACTTTCCTGTTAATTGTATATTTCACTTCTCCTCTCAGATGAACCATCCCAGATTCAAATAAACAGACCCATTATGGGAGCCCACACTAACCTTCCAGACATGCCAGATAAAGGTTTAAGCTAGATCACCTGTGCCCACAGCTCAACAATATGTCCCTGCCTGCCTGCCTTCATTCCAACTTCATTCCTTTCCTCGCCTTGCCTTGCTCTGCCTCCCCTACCCTCTCCCCTCTTTCCCTACCTCCTACCTTTCTTCCATCCCTCCCTCCCTCCTTTCCTTCCTTTTCTTCTTCTTTTGATCCTGCCTTCCTGAGGACTAAACCTTGGACATAACAAATGGTAAGCAAGCACTCCACCACTGAGCTACTTTCCACACTTCCCTTATTTTACCTTGAGTGTTGGCTTCTGTTTTACAGGTTGACCTCAGTTTTGGAATCTTTCTGCCTGTGGCTCCTGAGTGGCTGAGATTATAGGGTGCCCCACTATGCCTGGCTCCCCCAATTCACTATTTTTAGGTTTAATGACTACCACTTATTTATGCCACTGTGATTCCCAATATTAATCAGACTATATAACATAATATCCTGTTATATACATTGGTCATGAGAGGTATTAAACATTAGAATTTCTAGTTGTTGATGGGATATTTTTCCAAGTCAGAGAAGTATGAGACTCTGCAGAGAACCATAAGCTTGTGATTCACTCACTATAAAATAGGCAGAATCTTTTCTTGCCTATTCCAAACAACAAATTTTTTTAAGAAAACCATAATGTGCTGAATTTTAGAAGTTCTAGTTCACAAGTTTGTGACATTTGTTTCTCAATTATAATCTTCCTAAATTGTACTGCACTAGATGTTGATTCTGAGGCTACCTTTGGGGATTTTACAGGATACCTCCTCCCTCTTAGAACTGATCTTCTTTCTCAGTTGTTTTAAATTATCTAAAATACGGCTTTTGGAAGAGAACTGTTGTGTGCTCTGTTTTTGATTATTTACAACTGCTAGATAATCACTATTTTTATGTATGCTAATCAAATAAACAGCAAGGTAATTTAATAGCCCAGTGATTTCCGCTCTGAAAAAAAATTCTGTTTTCAAACACAGCCACAACTTAATTTTTTAACACTTCCAAATGTAACATATCTTCACAAAATCTGGAAAAAAGTACAAAGCAATTTAAATTACCCTATCCTCTCCTGACCCCCATCATCACTGGATAGCCTCTCCTCCCGATTCTACAGCAAAATGATTTAATCACCTCAGCAATTCTTAGCAACATATGTTACAAATCATAAGCATAGAGAAGTTTTGGAGAGTTCATTTTAGAAATAACTCCTACTAATCTCTTCTCACATTAATAGTGCTGGTTTGCAGTTATTTGCTGTCTGGAATTATAGTTACCCTACACCTTTTACTTCAACAGACTTGTGTCCTTTTGTAGTTGATACTTTGAAAAAAGAACTATAACTTAAAGAGATCCGTAACTTCAGAGGTGACCTACACCTGACAGGGCTCTATCAAAGGGTTCCTGGTTATCACTGTCCTTTGCTCCCAGGTATCCTTTTGCTTTCACTCTTTATTTTTTTCCTTTGTTCTTCCCCCCTTTTTCTTGTTCCTTCCCTCCCTGCCTCCCTTTCCTCATTCATGATTTCTTTGAAAGTACCTGAATTGTTTTGAAGGTTCGTCTTGCTTCTACGTATAAATTTCACAGAATCTGGATATAAACTCTCTATGACTAAACATGTCTCTCTTTTTTCTTTGTGACAGATATAAAATAGGTCGTCAGTAACAAGTAATTGGATGGGCCAGCTTAGTAGCTCAGTGGACTAAAGTGCCTGCTCAGGCAGAGCGCAGCAGCTAGGTTCACTCCCCAGCATGCCGTGCTGCGGCCCCTCCTATCGGGCACACTGAGACAGCAATTGAGACTGGGCGTGGTGGTGCACACCTGTAATCCAGTGCTCGGAAGGCTGAAAACAGGAAAATCACTACTAGTCCAGTCTACATAGTGAGACCCTGTAAACCCTGTCCTAAATACAGAAAAAAAAAAAAAAAAAAAAAAAAAAAGTTGATTTGAGATGTATACCACGAATAGAATGTCACAGAAGCACAGTGTTCTTCTCATCATGTTATATCCAGAATACATGCAGACAATATCAATATATCACTGATGTTAACCTTGATTGCCTAGCTGATACAGGTTTCTTCACTATAAAAATTATTCTTTTTCTATGCTACATTCTTTGTAAGGAAGTTATTTCAAAAGTAAGAGATTCTTGTGACTTTTTATAAATCTAAAACTATTCTCAAATAAATGTTTATAAAATATTTAAAAAGAAAGGTGTAAAAAGTACCTAGCAGATATGAGAGTTCAATAAAAAGTGGTGCTATTATTTATTACAATAGCTTTGCATTTTGAAAAGTGAAACATTTTCTTGTATTAATTTTAATTTCTTTGAGGCTTGATGAGGCAGAGTTTTTTAAAAAGTTATTACTGTCACCTATAGCCACATTTTTACCTGATTTTTGTACCATCTAAATTCTTCAGACTCATCTGGCTTCTCAGGTAATCACACTTTGCAAGTTGTCATGATTCTTCCTAATTTACGTATGCTATCCCACTTACTGACTAATAAGAACCCCTTTGAGAAATGTGAATTCTCTGGTTATCCTCCTAAATTCTGACCCTGTTCTGGCCTGTTCTGTCAGTTTCTTGTATGTGCTTTAGCATTACTGTACCACTCGAGGGCTAGCACCTGAGTCAGTCCCTTTCCACTACATACTAGTGCCAAAGCATACCTCAGCAATTAAGCAAGGGAAATGTGTTTGATTAACAACAGGGTTTTGCTAAAAAAGAAAAAAATTCAAAACATGTGGCTAAACAGCTACCCTTTAGAGGAGATGTAACTTGCCATATAAATTTCAACTGTGCTTAGTACCTTTTACCAATTAAAAGAACACAGTTTCTAAATATGTGAAGTCACCTTTGAAAACTATGTGTTTTGAAGGACACCTCTTCTGCTCCTGTCCACTGTGATGGACCACATTCAGTGCCACTCTCAAGAGGAAGTGTGATGGTACAGAGTTGTATAGGCACATGGTCTTCAAGCCACGCTAGCAGGCCAGCCATTTTCTCTCCTGTCTTCCTGTCTTTCCTTCTCCTTTCTTCCTTATCTTCCTTTCTCTTTTCTCTCTTTTCTCCCACAATTCTTCACTCTGCTTTGGTAAGAGGAATCTGATTGTGGTTCAGTTTATTTCTTCTCTTTAATTATGAAGCAAATAATTAGTTCACTGAAGAGAATGAGAAAATACAAGCTAGCTTTTAAAATTCTATTGCCCAAGGGTCGACCAAATAGCTCAGCAGATTAAAGCACCTGCTTAGGCAGATTGCAGCAGCCTGAGTTCAGTCCCCTCTGTGTGGTGCCACCCTTAGCAGTGAGACAGCGATTGAAACTGGGTCTGGTGGCAAATTCCTGTAATCCCATCTCTTGGGAGGTTGAACACTGGCAGATCACTACAAGTCCGATCTACATCCCTGTAGATCCTAACTAAAATACAAAAAAAGAAAGAAAGAAAAGAAAAATTCTACTAAGCAGAAAAGACGATTATAAATGTTTTTATATCTCTTTGCCTGCACATATTAGTGTCCTACAGCCATGTGAATATTAGTGTTACGACCTTCCTGAACTATAGCATATATTAGCTATATGAACTTTTAAAAGTTACTTAACCTCTCTAGGCCTGTTTTTCAAATCTTGAGATACGAATAAAAAAATATACCATTTATTATCAATAATGTGCCATGTTATTATCTTTGTCAGGGCTACATAAGTTGTTACCAAGTTTGAGTGTGCTAGAGTGGCCTTCTGGAGTTTTTGAGGATCCCTCCATCATGAACAAAGAATTGGTCAAGACAAGTGCAAAAGGTGTAAAGTTTCACATTTGTTGAAGAAAAGAAATAGGCCCTGTAGAGCAAGTTTGGGCCAAGTATATGTAGGAAAATAAATGTGTTTTACAGAATTAGAGTGGACTACTTGATAATACATTTTTTTTTTTTTTTTTTGTCAAAACTGAAATCATGGGGGCCGGGAGATGGCTCATTGGAATAAGCACAACACAGTAGCCAAAACACTCAATGTTATCTGATCTCTTGTGTTTCCTCCTCCCCAGTCTGGTGACAGGGTTAGGCTACCTATGAAAACCCACCTCAGTTCTCATGAGAAGTCCACTGCCAGTGTATGTCTTTGGGAAGTGTCCTGGATTTTGTAATTAATAGAGTATGCCTTCTTTCCTAGCTAGTCTGTCACATCCTATTCTCCTTATTGGTTAATGTATGTAAATTACTTAGCGTAGTGCTAAAACATAATAGAAACCTCTACAAATAATAGGTGGTAATACATGTTTTGTCAAAAATGAAATCATAGGGGCAGGAGAGATGGCTCATTGGAATAAGTGCTTCCCTGGCAAGTGCAAGGGTGTGAGTCCAATCCCTAATTTCGGGGCCAGGGAGACAGCTCAGTGGAATAGTGCTTCTTCCCTGGCAAGCGCAAGGACATGAGTTCAACCCCGGTTCTGCCAAAACAAACAAACAAACAAACCAATCCCTAATTCCACCAAAAGAAAAATGAAATCTTAAAATATTCTAACACATGGGTACCTGGTATTTTGATAAATAAAATACCTATCTTTTTGATTACATATAGATCTGGATTATTTTTATGTTTATTTTTATATTGTTTTTTAGTTTGAAATATGACAAGCACATGTTAAAAAATAATGAATGATATATATTACCACTGCTTTAGATACCCCCTAAGTATTATAATTTCTCTAGGAATTATCGTTATTTTGCATTTCAGTCTCATACATGAAAATGGGACCACTTTAAATGAAAACTATGGATTCTATGAATGACATCTTCATGAGGCCCTTTACTCCTGTGAGTACCAGCACCTCACACCAGACACACCATCTGGGTTTGAAGTGGACTTTAAGGCCTGAGAAGCTATAGGGATCATTGCTAAACATAATATTGATCACCCAAATATGAATTTGAGGTGTCATTTTCTTAATTCTATTTCAGCAACTGCCTCTCCTAGTATTGCTATTCTATTTGGAAGAATACTAGTTATGTTTGTCATTAGTGTTGTCTTGTTTAAGAATGGCCTTCCTAATTGAGAAGTAAGGACCCTGGAAAGAGTAAATATAATACCTGTAGCTGGGCATGGTGGTATGGGCCTACAGTCTTAGCATTTGGGAACCTGAGGCAGCAGGACTGCACAACTCAAGGCCAGTCCAGGCTACATAGAGAGTTTAAGATCAGCCTTATCTATATAGAGAGACCTTGTCTCAAAAGAAAGAAAGAAAGAAAGAAAGAAAGAAAGAAAGAAAGAAAGAAAGAAAGAAAGAAAGAAAGAAAGAAAGAAAGAAAGATCTGTTGATTCTTCAAAACATAGAAACACAGGGGAAAATTCAATTCAATACACAGAAAATATTGAGTACTTGGGTATTCAGTAGATTTTCCCTAGAGAAAAGTCAGAGGCTTGATTATTTGGGGATACACACATACACTTCAGTACCTTAGAGATCCAAAATAGTAACATTTAATAGCCCTTCACACTATGACACATGATCATAATTACTCAGAATATATAATAATATAGGATTTGTATTTTAAGAAACTATTTTGTACATTAATTAAAGAGCCTTGATGATATGTCTTTTTGTCACTCAATTGGCCCATTTCATCTGTTACAAGAAGTCTTTAGTAGGGCCAATTAGCATAGTCCCTAGCATTACAGGCTATTATAGGTACTCATTCAACTGATTTAAAAGCAAACTACTACAACCTATGGTAACGAATTCTGTATTGGGTGGACATGTAGTATGCAAAAGTGTCTTCAAGTACCCTTGAAAACACAGCACATTGAATATAAGATTAGCAAGTGCTAGTTACTTTGTAAGTATTTAGCATGTTAACCTCACTTCATACCCTCAGACACTTGAAGGGAGCTATTATAATGACCTGACACTTACAGAGCTGACACCACCAAGGATATGCCGCTAACCTAAACTAATAGGTGTTGGCAGAGTAAGATTGATTCTTAGCCACTTCCTGGACTGTGTGAAAAAAAAAAAGAGTTTATATATTATTCTGTTCTACCGTGACAGTGTCTGGGATGACTAAGACCAAAATATAATAAAAAAAACAATGTCAAAGTATTTTCAATACATTACAGGCAACTTAATGAAATTTTCATTAAATCTTCCCTTTTCATGTGTCTTCTAGGAATTTGTGTTATTCAGTTTCTCCTTTGAGTAAATAGGCATTAATTTTTTTGAGATAGGGTCTCTCTCTATGGTTAAGGCTGACCTTAAACTCTACATATCCAAGGCTGACTAGGGACTTGTAGCCGTGCTCCTGGCTAGGCCTCCCAAATGCTAAGATTGTAGGTGCCCACCACCATGCCCAGATAAAGATATTATGCTTTCTAGGCTGTTTCCAGGATCCTTACTTCTCAGTTAAGAAGGCCATTCTTAAACAAGACAAACAACATCAATGACAACCACAAATACCATTCTTCCAAATAGAACAGCAACACTCAGAAAGGCAGGAAATGCTCCTATCCTTCCCAGGATAATTCATAACATAAGGAGAACCAAATACAGGCCAAGCATGATGCTGGGTGGCAGTGAATGAATATGAATAAGAAATTTGCCTTTGCAAAAAATATATAATATATCCAGGATGTAGGAGGGATGTATTTTCCAAGAGAAAGGAAATAGAAGATTCCTACGCAAAGGTAGGACAAACAAGTTCAAAGTTACACACAGGGATATTCCACCATAATTCACATAGCTCATAATTCATCCATTTAAAGTGCTCTAAGTCCCTAACTTAGGAACAAGTTCTATTCCAGGAGAACATTTGCAGTTGGATTCATTCATAATCTAACAAAATTAGTTTTATACAGTATGTCTGTGAATTTTATATAGTATATTTGTGAAAGATTGCAACTTGAATGTTTGTAAACTGGAGACTTACTATGCATACTTTGATGGTTTAGTTTTATTTAAAGTTGTGCTAATATCATTATAATCAACGTGTCAGTAAGAAACACTACACCCAGTAGCCATCGTTCTCTATTTATACACATACACACACTACACAATAAATAGCTAAGCTACTTTATATAAATTTGCCTATTCTAGAAATTTCATATAAATGGAGTCATAATATATGACTGTTTATAATTTACATTTTAAAGGTCCATCCTAGTTATAGCACCTATTAGTATATACAGTTCCTTTTCATTTCTGAATATTCAGTTGTATTTACATATCACATTTTATTTATTAATCATCAGTTAGAGAACATTTAGACTATTTCTACCTTTAGGGGGTCATAAATAATATTGCTGTGAATGCTTATGAGCAAGTTTTTGTGTGAATATGTTTTCAAATCTTTTGGCTAAATGCCTAGGGGTGGTAACCGTGAGGAATTCTATGTATAACCTTTTGAGAAACCACTACACTGGCTTTCAACTCAACTATGCAATTTCATATTCCTACTAGCAGGTTATTTTCTGCCTTAGTTAAGCAAATGATATTCAGGCTTTTCCTGTTATCCATTATATGTAGAGACCTTCTGAGAGAAGGAGAGGAAATAAAAGCCTAGACTGCAAATCTGAAACCTTCCTTATACACTAAATAGCTGTATAACTTTGAACTGTCTCACTTAAGTCTATGGGGAAGACAATATAAGCAGAACAGGGCTTGAAACATAGTACTCAATAAATAATGATAAATGAGCATATAAGTGGTCCTCTGTATCCATGCTTTCCACGTCTGTATGTTCAATCAACCACAAGTTAAATTTTTTGAGGGAAAATTGTGTCTGTACAGAATGTATGGAGTATTTTTTATCATTTTTGCCTAAACAATGTAGTTTCATAACTATATAACATTTACTTTAGATCTTGCAAGTAATCTAGATGTGATTTAAAGTATATAAAAGGATATTAAAAATATTGCACTGAGCCAGAGTGATGGCTCAGTGGAATAAGTGTTTCCCTGGAAAGTGCAAGGGCCTGAGTTCAAGGCTTGTCTCCCCCCCCCAATAAAAAGACCCTTGGGTAGGCAATGGATTTTAGTACTCATAGTTTCGTGGAATCTGTCCCTGACAGATACTGAAGGAAGATAGTACTTAGCAGTGACATATACTTAGTGGGAAAAGTCACTACTAATATTCAGTACGTATAAGGAGTAAAGATTAATTAGCAGCAAGGGCAAACATTCTGTTGCTACCACCAGCCTTTGACTAGAACAAAACAGAAACGTGCCAGGTGGCTCCCTGTGAGCCTGTCAGAGAGGAAGGATTCCTACCCATAGTAACTCTGCTCTTTCAGCCAAGCAAATTTGATTTATGAGCCACGTGCTCATCATCCTCTTCCATCAGGACATTTATGGCTCTTACAATTTCAATCTTGATGAGAATGCTTAAAACATTATTGACCCTGTGCACATACTGTATAGTACACAGAATTTATAATAGGTGTTATTAAATACTGTTAAATGAAGGGCCAAATAGGTATACTAAAATGACTGCTTGTTGAAAGGAATTGTTAACCCTTCTGATGTTACAGAAAGCAGCTGCAGTATTTCCTTGATTCCTCCTTGAACAAAATCATGGTTAAATGCTTCACTGGAGCGATGCAAAAATAAAGTTCTGGGTTAAGAGCATTGAACTAAGACTTAGGAGTCTGGTTCACATTTTGGCTCTGGCATTTCCACTATCTTGAAGAAGTCCAGTCACTTTACTTTCCTGAGTATTAGGTCATCCAAATAAATGGGATGGATGAAGTGTCTACAAAACTTTGTCATCATTAATTCCATTAAAAATATCCAGTGTGACATTTATCACTAGTACTCTCTTTCATCTTCAGTGAATCCTCTATTCCTTCTATCCACATGTTTTCAGGCTGGGCTGGACAAAACACTAAGCACAGGGAATCTCAAGATAGAATTCCTTAAATTGGTTTTATTTGCCATAGATGTCTCAACCAGGAAAAGAGGACCTTAGCAACAAAGTGAACTGCTGTGGATGAAATAAGATTAAATATTTTGAGGCCATAAACTGACTAATGATAACTCAACAGGTATTTTTCACCTTGGCAGGCAATTCTTCTTCAGCCAAAATTAATATACTTTTGTTTCCATGTATTCCAAAACACCTATTTCTGTTCTGAACTGGCTCATTTTCTTAGATTGCTTTTCTACCTCTTCTTTTATTTCTCTTCAACTTGTCTTACACTGATGGCTCCTAAGAAACATGATGGATTTCTTAGATGCTTGGTTATGTGGGTGGTGACAGAATAAAGAAGATAGAGGAGGAGAAGGAGGAGAATGATTCATGCAGTAGGTTCTTACTCCCTCCAAGCAAATTTGCTTTTGCCTGAAGTGCCCTTACACATTTGACACAGGAAGATAGGCAGAGGTCAACTTTAAGAAACAAGACCATATGCCAAAATGATCAAAAACACCTAAAGTACTTTCCCAATGTTATTCCAAATAAGACCATCTGATAAATGTTTAGGTACTGAAATATTGGTCTATATATTTTAACAAATTAAAATTATTTTGTGACTATCATATTTCTCAAATAATAAAATGGCAGTGTTAAAGAGAAAATTTGACATCAAAGGATGTCTAGATTCTAAAACCTTCAGAGACAAAAGATTGCAAGCTACCATAAATAATAGGATGTTGAGAGCACTTTTCTGTGTAGCATGTTATAAGGTTAGATTCTCCATTTCTATATTAACATAAACTTAGTCTCTGATTTAGCTATTTCAATCAATTTGCAGTTCAGATTGAAAAACACTTTTATATTACAGTGTATATTATTCTACTGCTGTAAGCTAATACATAAAACTTTTTGCTAGCTCTACCATTTCTTAGTGTAGAAGAAAAATATTTTCTTATCCCTACTATACTAAAACCTAAGGAAACTTCAATAAAAATAGGAAAGTGTAGGTAAAGTTATAAGGCCAGAGAAGCAACAGCATCATACAACTCCTAAACATAAAGAAGATGTAGGTCCAGATATGTGAGCTGACTCACAAAACTGGAAACATTTTTGGCACATTTCTCTTCTAAAGAATTTGTATATCAGGAAACAATATTTCATATTCATATGAGCATATTAATGGACACAAGTTTCTAATGGACTGTTTAGGCTTTTTCTAGGACACATTCATATTGCATTAATGACTTTCATCAAGTGTTTCAGAAAACAGTCTTGCCTTTCTGCTTTCTGCATTTCTCCCTCAGGGTAATCATTGTTTCTTCACTTGTTTTCTATAGCAAGGCTATGTATCACCCTTGTTACCATATGACTTGCAGGGACGCTAGTAACACATGGACTTCACCATATAATTTTCTCTACCTAGCAGAATGCTAATAGGCATGGTGCCACAAGGACTTTAAATTTTCTTAAATAATTTCACTCGACTCTTGTATTTCTCCTATCTGTCAAGATACTCCTTTTTTGATAGTATGCTACTGCACTTATGCTGCAGAATGCATGGTTACAGAGAAAGGGTTATAGGTACAATGGTAGCCACTTCTACAGTCAAACAAACAAACGTCACAAAAGTACGTGGACAAAATAGCAAAGTAAAAATACCAAGCAGAATATACACAATATTTAGCAAAAGATTAATAGTTCTTCGTCAAAGATCTTTGAACTTTCAAACTGGTCTTGAGGTAAGATACTATAAGTTCCTGATCTCTTGAAAGCAAGTGCCAATATTCAGTTATTTCCCCATTGCTGCATAACTGCATCTGTTAATCTGAGCAACAGATTTGATGATAAAAATAGATAATATAACTATTGTTAATTAGCTATTCCTGTTTTGAAAATCTTTAATGTATGCATTGTATATTATCCTTTTATATCATTTTTCTATTTGTTTTTGCTTGTTTTTACTCTACAAAATAAAATCAAAATTTTTAAAAAGAGATACTACAAGTTCCTTTCTATAAACAATGCTCCCTATAAGGTTCGAGCCACTCACCTTTGTATAACTCACTTTTATTAAACATTTTACCATTATCATGTAGAAAAATATGTAATGTTTTTTATCTAGTTGTGTTTGGGTTTAAAATTCTAATATACTCAGTGGTAACATTCTAATTACTATTTTCTGAATACTTGTTTATAACTCCACTTTTTAACTTCCCTAGTATATATATCTTATAAGGTGTAAATATATTATGTGTGATAAACATTCTGATAAATAAATTCTACTGAACTTAAAGAATGAAATTTAAGAATGGAGATCATCCAGGTCATCTGTTCTTTTTGTTAGGTGAACAAAATAAGCAATAAATATATACTTTACACACAAAAATGTCCAATAAATTCTACCAAAGATGATGAGACAAGGATCAGATAATCCAAAGAACTTCTGTACTTATAAAATGGTGAAGTGTGACTGACACAAATGAAACCTACTATCTTTTCCAATGCCAACTTTCTTCAAGTATCCAAAATCAATCATTCATATATTATATGTCCCTTTAACATTTTTGTATTGTTTATATGTCTGCACTTAGTTGACGTATTTTTCATTTATATCCTGTTCCCAAAAGTATATGACTTGTTACTATTTGTTTTTACTCTTTAAAATTAAAAAATAATAATTTTTTAAAGTATATGATCTGGGTTATAGTGTAGTTCCTCAGGCCTCCATATACATGATCTCACATTCTCCTCTAAGTCACCTCCAACTATGGCTGTTGAGGTTTGGAGTTTTATTGACTGTTCTATTTTCTCCCATCCACCATTCCTTGCTTAAAATTCTAGGCAGTTGGCTCCAGATTGAGTAAACAGATAATCTCATATCCAGTTTTCTTACCATTCCATTTAGTGCAAGACTCAAAGAATCTTATATTTATAATAAGTAAACAAGTAAAAAGCAAATAAAACACAAAACAAAACAGGAACCCCTAGGTTCATTATGAGGGTATGTTAGAACACCTGTCTCAGAACATCACTATAATTTTCTAGAACTTTAACTAAGTGTGGCTCAATGAGGGCTCTGTAAAATCAAGTTTCCTTGAAGGTACAGGCCCTATATAAAAGAGCCTGACTGTTGTCTTCTCTTTCATCATGTCTTAATGTGAGAACCATAGACATAAGATGTTGAAAGGTCACAAACAAAAGTGTGATGACAAAAGATTGCGAATGTGAAATTTTATGTGAGAGCTTTTCATTTTTTATTTTATTTTTATTTTTAAAGAGTAAAAAAATTAGAAGCATACAAAATTTCACTAAACAAAACAATAGTACTTCAACAGCGGTTGCTATATTGCATAATGTCTTCAAACTAGTTGTTTAGATTGCCAGATATAAGCAGGCAAATTGGTTTTGAAAAGTTGTAAGAAATAAAAAATGAGAAAAGAAATTAAAGCCTTGCTTATTTCTGCTGGTCATTTGAAAGTAGTAGTTAATGATCTTTCCATTTTCAAATGCTTAAAACACATGCAAAGAAAACAAAACATATCTGCAACTGTGTATAACAGAACAGGTCTTGAATTTCAATCTATATTCTAAGGCTGAGCTATCCCAAGTATGTCCCACAGGTCAGCACCTGTCTACAAAGTGTCCCCAGTCTAAACTAGGTAAGGAGCCAACACCATAATGTAAATCAATTGTATTATGGAAGTGTACATTCAGCCAATATTTTTCCCATAGGGAGTAATCCAAATACTGATTTTCATTTTGGGACAAGCTCTTTATCCCAGTGCCAATATTTTAGGTAGCAATGGTTTCTAGAGAAACTTTCAGGTTTCCTCTCCTCATTACAAATTCCTAATGAGCCAGTAGTGCCTTTTGATGGAGAAAAAGGGAACAGGAGATAGCAGTACACAAATAGGTCAAGGAATTACAGGTGGCCTATGCCAGTGTGAGTAATATATATAATTCTCAGGAGCTGTTGAATATATATCATTTTATGTCCAATACAAAAGTTCACTGGTGACTGAATATGGCACAGGAAATGTTTGAAGGTAAAGAAAGCCCCATGTATAAAAAGCACTGAAGCTGAAATATCATAAAGAATTGTTAATGAAGATCCCGAAACACTGAGTAAATAAAGTATTAATTTATAATTTGAAAAAGAAATTAAGAACTTCAGGAGAGAGTCAGCCCAAAGGTATAAAAGCCTTGGATGACTCAAGTCATGTATAAAGTCAAGTGTGCAACTAATGTCAGGGTGGGAAGCAGAGCTACACCACGCGTTGTCTGTTGAGCAAGCTGAACTTATAATTTCAAATCTAGTAAGTTAAGAATTTTGTGGCTTAGCCGGGCGTGGTGGCGCATGCTTGTAGTCCCAGCACTCGGGAGGCTGAGGCAGGAGGATTGTTGTGAGTTCGAGACCAGCCTGAGCTACAAAGTGAGCTTAAGGCCAGCCTGAACTGCATATGAGACCCTGCCTCAAAAAGACAAAAA